>PVLD010010716.1:0-69323 GCA_004027595.1 Dinomys branickii | reverse complement strand
CCCTACTATCTTCTCTATAATTTGGTATTTCCTTTAATGTTTTTGTGTTAACTAATGTGAAGATAACTATGTAATACAACATCCAGTTCTAATTCCCTACTATATTCTGTATAACTTTGTATTTTCTGTATTGTTTATGGCTTTTCTGGTTCATATGTCTCCATTCTTTTGTCTTTAAAATAAAATTTAAAAAAAAAAGTATTCATAAGTAAAAAGCAATCAATAAAAAAAAACAAAAAAAAATCAATTATTCAGAATACTGAACTTTAGAGTTGGACATGTGAACTATATAATTCATTATTGTTTGTCACTGCAGTTTTATCATTTTTCATTCTGTGCTTGTGACCTGATGAATAACAGGGCACATAACTAGAGGACAGTGCTTTTCTCTTGTGAGCACACATGATTCCACACATGTGTTCGGATAACCATGCCATCCAAAGGTGACCCAGACAGTTGCTATGATCCATGGGAAGGCATTTTGTCCTGTTAATGCAGACTAAGATGGCAGGTCAGCTTCCTCCAACAAACCACATGAGGTTAGCCAACTAAAAATACACCCCAAAAACTCTCACCACATCTTTGCCGCCGTATACTCCAAGGCAAAAATAAACATCTTTCTCACAGGAGTGAAAACAAACTCAAGAACACCTTGGGTATTTTCACCTCTGCTGACTTTTGAGGAAGTGCAGTTCTTCAAATGAAAGTGAAGGCCGATTTACTAAAGATCAGGGAGGAGCCAAAGGTAAGTTAGTTAGACACTGTCCTGGCCTTAGGTTGTGTGCTATCTGATCCTAGGTGTTGAAATGGTTAGCAGTTGTAAATCCATAGAGTTTTAAACTTTAAGTGATATGAAATTTGAACCAAATAAATTAAGTTGGAAAATAAAAAGGAAAAATAATGAAAAGCTTATTAATTTATATGATTTAATTAATCTAATCTCAATAATGTGGTTGCTATTACAATCTTTAGTTAATTATGTCTCATATTTTCAAATTGAGCTTGGGGGGGGAGACAGAACTGGGAGGGATCTTGGGTCAGGAATAGGCACTGCAACCATGGCTTGGAGCTGCAACTCCACCTCCCCCGGGGGCGAGAGCAACCGAGAGTTCCGCACTGCCCTCACACTTGCTGGGTACCCGAACAGCAATTTCACAGCTCATGTCACAGAAAGGGATTTCTTTTCTCACTTCAGTTAAAAATAAATTCAATGTGCGATCAAATGGTTTTCTGTGTATGATTTTTGTAACTCAAGCATTCTTTCAATACATGGCCATTTCGATGTGAACAGACACACACACACACACACACACACACAGATACTGTGCATAAATGAAAAATGGCAGAATGAAATGGTTCTCCACTGGTAAGAAATGCTTCTAAAATTTATGATGTGTTTTTCTAATTATGAGTTAATTCTGCCATTTAATGCTAGCTAATACAATATTTTAATACTATAGAAATGTATGACTTACACAGCATTTAAAAGTGGTTTCTCATTGTCATGTGGCACCAGTACTATATCAACACAGATCATTTTCCTTATTTTTAGATCTAGAAACTGAGACTAAGAAGGATTTGGTGTGTTGGTCGATTTTAGTATAGCAAGAATCTGGACTTAAGCTTAGTTCTCACTTTAAGGCCATGTTTTCTTCTACTAACATACTCCACCTCTGAGTGTAATCAGTGTTCAGTGCTTTATGATAGGTAATAATATTGTGAATGTTGACTGTTTTCAGACTTAAAGGTCAGAATTTTCCTTAAATACAAATGATATTTTGCCTACCAATGTGAGTGGCAAATTCCTTTGTAAGTTAAGCGACTTACAAATTTGAAAGACATTCTAACGAATACAAGAGTTTGCTCATATCAAATAGTGACTTCATATACTATAATTAAAAATACAACTTAGAAATAATATTTCTACTATAGTGCCCACATCTATTATGAAAAAGTCTTATGTGCTTATATTCTAGTTTGTAAGAATTAACATTCCAATTATTTAAACATTTGCTGATTCTGATTGGTATCAACTTGGAAATAAAGCATTTCACCTAAGGGGTTAGATATAATAACCTATAGAACTCTGACTTCCCAAGCTCTGCAAAATCCTTACAGCATTTACCACATGCTGGACACTGTTACAGGAGCTTGATGTGATCTCCCACAAGCACCCCAGTGGTCCTATGCAGCAAGAACTACAATCATAAAGGCAAGTAACCTGCTCAAAGTCCCACAGCTAATAAGTGCCACAGCTGGAGTTTTGGCCCAGGTGCTATGACTCCAGAAATATAAGTGTGACACTAAGTTATTAATTTAGTAATGGTTATTTCACTTTCTTTCTTTCTCCTGCAAATACACTTAGAATCAAGTGCATTTTTTTTCAAGCAACCCAACAATGTATAAGTAGATGTTTACACTTTCTTGTGGACCAGCTACCAGGAATGAATTAAATCCTAGCTGAAGTTTTATAATTTTCTATTCTCTGCTTGTGACCTAACTAATGACAGGGCACACAACTAGAGGACAGTGCTTCTTTCTTGTGAGCACAAATGATTCCACACTTGCATTCAGATAACCGTGCCATCCAAGCGTGACCTGTAGTGCTAAGCAGAGGTGTTGGAGGTGCTGTGAGAAGCAGCAGTGGCTTCTTAATTACTCATGTGGAAGTAGCCAGCCTTGTTTTAGTCAGAAAACTGAACTCACTAAGGAAGCATCACTACACTGGGAAGCAGCAAGTTATGAGACCGGTTTTGGAGAGCATGATTTGATCTGATTTTAAGACATACAACCTTAGAATGACTTCAGACTGTTTCCAGTCCTCTTTGTCCTCATCAGTAAAATGGAAATTATGCAGATGGCCTTGGTATATTTCATGGGAGCAAGATGGGCAAAAGCGACATAGGCAATGTGCCTGGCATGATAAATGGCAAGTGTTTATAGACGTTGTGACAAGATTCCCTTGGGTTAGCCTGCACCAGATCCCATGGTGATTTCTCTCTTCTGGTCTTTGACACCATGAATGCAGGCTATGATTGATTAACCAGATTAACAAGCAGTCCACACTTAAGGAAGATCAATGGCATTGACATTTTCCATCCCAGCTTCACAGTATCGTTCATCACTGAGTCTATGCAACCTGGCAAGTTATTGCCTCAGGACACTCTGCTTAGAATATTGCTTTAGTTTGTTCAACAAAAGATTGATCAACACTTTGTACTTTTATAAGTAAAGAAAAAGGGCAGTGCATATTAACCAAAGCGCCAGAGAAACTAAACAATCTATACCTAGGTAAAACTATCATCCAGAACAAAAGGTTTCTACCAAGAAAAACAATAAATCCAAAACAGAAGGCAGAGCCTGAGAGAGGGTGACTGTTCAGACAGTTTAGGGTCATGTGGGAGCTCAAGAAAGGAGTAAAGAGCTAAAACACAGCAGTGAGTGGGACAGAAAAACACAACCTGCTCCTTCCATACCTTTTTGCTCAAGAGCAGCCTTGTGGAATAGTAATGGCCTCCCTTCTGGCCCTGGCATCTGACAGTGCCCAGTGGGATGCTGAAGCCTGCATTGGTATCAGAATAACTAATACATAGTCATTAAAGCAAGGCAGTGCTGTCCATTGCATCTATGCACACCTTGTTGCCACCACAATGAGTGAAGAGATCTTGACCAGAAAGGATGTAGGGGAGACAGGCAGGTGTCTAGTGCCCATTGAGTGGCTTCTTTTCTGTATAGACCAGTTATGATGACCTCTGCTGGTCCATGATTCTGCGTGATAAGAAAGCTCATTTTAAGTCTGGAAAATCGGTTGTCCAACCTCTGGATACCATGTAGTAGGCTTTCCACATGTAATTAACACCACTCATGGATCTCATGGTGATTCTGTGACTGTGGCCAACAGTCTTGAAAGAGTCTCCTTTGCTGAGAGTTTCTTTCAACACCTGGTGTGCATGATTGGCTGAGCCCTGTCAGCTGCAATGACCATGGGAATTCACAACTAGGAAGGAGGCACTATACAGGAATTGAATGTCACCTAGGTACTTGCCTTGACAGTCAGTGTGTAGAAATGTGCCTCCCAAATTGTTCTTAAACATGAAAAGGAAATTAGAAAACAATTTCTAAGAAAAAATAAGTAACTTGGATTACATAATCATTTATAAGTTAAAATATTTACCTGAAGTTGGAAAAGTGTCTTCACCAATAAAAAGAACAGCATGGGCAATTATCTACTAAATTAAAAGCTTTATGAAACCTTCAAATGTTTATCTTTGTTTCTGAACAATTTTCTGAAGAATTACAGTTTGCTTCTGGTAACTATCATGAACCTCCTGAAAATAAGAATTGTATATTAATCACATCTATCTTTAGTGAGGGACATTAAAAATGAGTAAGTGGAGAAATAATGTGAAAGAAAGTTTGAGAACTAATTACTTATCCCACTAGATTTGTTCCATTTTGGTTTATTCTTTTTAAAGCAGATTACCCTTTTCAGGTGTGCAATATTAATGTGGGCTTTGCGAAATGGAACTACTAAGCAAAATTACAGTGGTCTTCTCTGAAGCAACCAACTCGTGTTACTAAAATGATATATAGAGCAATGATGTGCAGTGTTTCTTTAGCTTTCTTCCAGCTTCCCCTTTTGTGAATTTTGCTTTTCAAAAGGCATGTTTTGAAGTTTTGGGAAGATGCTTAAAAATATACTATCTCTCTGAATTTCTAAATGTAACAAAATCTCAAATTAAATATTTGACATCCACAGTGGAGAGGCAGAGACAGTTCTATTTCAATACTTCCTCTTTCAATTATTGACACAGCAGTTTTTCAGTCAGATTTTTGTAGACTATTGTAGACTATTGTAGACTATTGTAGACTATTGTAGACTATTGTAGACTATTGCAGTCTGAAACGAAGCTATCCGTCTATTATCATTGTCTTCTCTGCTGCTTGGGTTTGAAAGCCCCTGACCTTCAATAAACTCTCCCCCTATATCTGGTGCTCACTTTCAGAGCCTAGATTCAAGAGTCCACTGCATCTATGTTGTGCTATGTGATTCATACCTGTCCCCGACATCCCACAAGGACAAGGTAGTGAGCTGATAAGTGATAGGAAGAAATTAAAGGTGAACTGCCAGAGGCAATTATTTTACTCATTTATGCATTTGGATAGCTATGTCCTAACTATGTAGTTAGTACTGTTATTGAGAAAACAAACTGTAATGAATATGGCTTCTTTTGAAGTGTTTGTATCCTGGTAAAAAGATAAGACATTTACACAAATAAAGAACTCTGATAGAAATGGAAAAGAAGTGAAAATAAAGTTCAAAATACAGGCGTCCAGAAGGGAAAGAAGTTGATTCTCTTCATTATTAATGTGAGTTTGTTGGTTTCAAGACTAAAGAACATACAACATCTTACCATCTCCTTCATCTCCAGGGTGTCCACACTACCCACCAGACAATGCTAATCAGCCATTACTGTCACAACTTGAGCATCTTATTGGAACTTTAAAATTACTGTGTCTGGTACCAAACATTAGATCCCCTCAACCACTTCCTACCTTTCCTCAGCTCTACTTCCAAGCTGTTCATCCATTTCTATGGTTCAAATAGCCCATCTTTACATTTCAGACACCTTCTTGTTCATTGCCAAATAAATAAAATGTCAATGACACATCTTGTTCTCCTTTCGAGATCTTTTCAGGAACTTCTTTTCATTTTATTAACAGACTTTCTGACTTGCAGTAGTGCTCAAACTAATTTCTTTAACTTTTACCTCCCCTGACTCCAATAGGATAAACTATGTAGTCTGAGGCCAGTAGTCTATTTAGACTATCCCCGATAATCTAAGTATATAATCAATCTGTTGAGAGATTGATTTTTCCAATTGATAGCCCCAGTCATATAATTTCTATGTTCAAAAATATTTACAGGTTCTAAACTAATTAACTACATGAATTGACATTATTTTTATCTATCTATTCTTTTTGGTGATCCTGGGACCTTAACCCAGGTCCCACAGGCATTAAGCGTGTGCTCTGCCACTGAGCTACAGCCCGGCAATATGGATCAGTATTTTTCATCCTGATATTCTATCCCCCAATGCTGTATCTCCAGTCTTATTTCCCAGTATTTAACTATGTTCAACATATGGCTCACATTTCTAGACTAGAATGTACTAATGTTTCGGTGTTCATACTCAAGTAAATCTATTTGTTTTGAAACTCTAGATTTTTAAGCTTCAAAACTCATCATCATTTATACTTTTCAAGAAGGACTTGTCTAGCATCCCTCCTGCCCAAATCAAGGCAGCGTTATTCACCTCTTAAACAGTGGGGGCATAACACTGCGTCCCGCAGACCCATTCCTTACTTTTCCATTGTAAATCTGTACATTAGTATAGTAGTAGCAGGCTGTGCATCCCTATACCTTTTCCTGAGGGATACAGGAGGCAATCTATGCATTTATTCATTTAGTATGATGAACAGCAAGGTGTGTACAGTGTGCAAAAGAGGCAAAATGGGATTTTTGCAGAAGTTGTGCTCCCTTGAACTGGTTTTCCTTATGTTTACCTGAGCATCACAAAGGGCCCTAAAACCCACATCATTCCAGAATTTGTTTGAACATTTTTTTCTTTTAATTTTTATAGTAGAAGTCACCCAGCTCAGTAAAATGGTACATATAAAACCAGATTTGCCAGTTTTGGAGGAGACCAAAAGTGAATCATCAGATTACTCAAGTATGGGTGATGAAGCTAATCCACTTGGGTAAAATACACGCATTCATAATAGGAGAGTAGTCTGGGTGTATGACAGTGATGATGAAGTTGATGATCATGATGACTTTGATGTTTTCTACGTAAGCTAAAGTTCTTGTGACAGGGAAATGGAGCAAGAATCAACTGATACAGACATAGGAAATGCAGACTTCCTTGATTCAGATGGCAAAGAAAACAGCAATATGAGAACATATATGACAGTTGAAATGTTTCAAAATGGCCACACAAGCAAATGAAATGATCCAACATTAGAATTAGGTCTTAAAATACAGTGAGGATTTGACAGGGGTGAAACATATTGGACAAAATGTCAACACTGCCATTCAATGTTGGAAAATATACCAGACAAAATATTACAAGATGCTGTGAATTACACAAAGATTGCAGTGCAAGTAAAATATTCTATGTGTACCCATATTCAAAAGCATATTTATTATGACACCTGACAAGCTGAACTGAAAGTATTCATAGGTCTGTCGTACTGAGCACGTATTTCTCACGGTAATCTTAAGAATGTAAAAGAGTTATGGAAAAGTGATTGGTTAAAATACAGAACAAAAATTTATGCCTTTGTAGATGTGAAGACTTAGTATGCTTTTAATTAAGGCATTTATGTTGGAACTCAGCCATCAGGTCCTTATTTGGATAGTAATAAACCAAATATGTTATGAACAGACTTGTTGCTCTCATCTCCCAAACTAATCAGAATGTGACATTTGATAATGGGTTTACTGATTTCCAATTGGCATTACATTTGGTAACAGAACATAAGTTGGCCAGTGCAGGCACTGCATGCATGAACAAAGCAGAAATTACAAATAATATGTTGCAATTTCAAAACACAGAGTTGTATAGTACAATCTTTGGATTTCAGAAAGGTATAACATTGGCCTAATACATGGCAGAGAAAAACAAACTGGTACTGCTGATGTCAACATCACCATCATGGAAAAATATTGAGAGAAATCTCAACAAAATGGAAGCCTGAGATGGAAACTGTCTACAACAAAACCAAAGGGGAGGGGGTACATATTGCTGAGTTATACATCAATTATGATGTCACTTGAAACATGAAACATTGGCCAATGGTTATATTTTACTCAATTCTAAACATGTATGGCATAAAAAATTTGATAGTTTACAAAGAAAATAACAAGTGAAAAACATCATGGAGAAATCTTAGAGGATTGGGGCTGTAGCTCAAAAAAGATGGTGTACAGCACAGGAAGAACAAAATGTTTCTACCCAGGGAAATGCACAAAAATATTGTGGAGCACACTGGAGCTGACACGTGAACAGGCAGGCACAGGATCACAAAGAACTACTATGACAACAGGAAAACAAAAACGATGTAAACTGTGCCCTACAAGAAAGGACAGGAAAAGAAAACACATGTGCTATCAGTTTAAGCAGTACTTGTGTATGGAACACTCAGTTGTCGTATGTGAAGACTGCCTTGAGTGTAACAGTGAGAGTAAAGATTATTACTATGGTAGACTTTCATCTATGTTTACATTGTAGTTCATGTAGGTTTTTATGTTAGTGTTGTCTTTTAGATTTTGTAAGCAAGTAAACAGCTGATGTAAAAATGTTGCTGTCTAGTCTAAGCACTTATTACATACTTGATATTTTATTGACATGTTATTTCCATAAGTGCACATTGTACAATATAGTAGGCAGCTCCTGACAAAACAGGAAGAATAGAGTGGTGACAAGACTGCCACATAGGAAAGGAAAGCTAAGTACACATCCTGTCAGTGTGAGACTTGTGTACAGTTGTCATGTGTGAAGACTGCCTTGGGTTTGCTAGTTGAAGCAAAGCTTATTTTTGTGGTAGAGTTCTATTAGTATTTTCAGCATAGTTCATATAGGAATTCACTTTTGATGTTATCTTTTAGGTTTTGTAAGCAACTATATAGCTGATGTTAAAATGTTGATGTGTATTAAGGAAATATTAAGGACTTAATATTTTATTATATTGATATTTAATGTTCCTGTCATCCACATACTGTATAATATAATAAGAATCTCCTGAAAAAATAGCAAGACCACTGAGATGCCAAGTATGTCTTACAAAAAGGCCAGGAAAAAAAAAAGACATGTGCTGTCAGTGTAAACAATGCATGTGTAGGGAATGTGGCTGTTCTTCTGTGTAGAGATGACACACAAGACAGGTGTGATAATTGAAATAAAGATTTTTTTAATAGAGTTGTGTTGGTGTTTTCACTGTAATTCATACAGGAATTTTATTCTGATGTTCTTTTTCAGACTCAGTACATCAAAACCAGTCAATTTTGAAAATTTTGATGCTTTTTTTTTTATAAACAATGAATAATAAAAATTCAATACTTTATTTTTGTGATGTTTTCCTGTTAAGTTCTCATTGTTTAATATGATAAAACTCATAAAATTAAAATTAATAATTCATCAATAGAAATATTCTAAAGAATAAAAGTGTGTCTGACAGACCCATTTCTCTGCCCTTTTGTGACAAAATTAGGGTTATGCTCCTTAGAGTCTACATCGCATTCTCCTGCCCCCATTTTGTAGGGAAAGAAATGAGTCATTTAGATCTCTGTAAACCTGCAGTGCTTAGCATCATGTTTGTTTAGAGTACGTTCAGTCAATTTTTGTTTCATGAAATTTAATATCCAGTTTTAATAAATGAATTTCTCTAAAAAATCAAATCCTTTGTCAGATACTGATAAAGTGGTATCTATTTCTGCCCGCAAATGTCTAAAACAGTTTGATCTCTCCTAAATTAATGTCAAGTTTGAAAAGCAAATGGCACTGGAAGACTAAATACATATTGTTTCCAGGGCTTGCTTCTTCTTAGAATCCCTCTTCATTTAACTTCTCTCAGTCCGACAGGCAGTAGCTCATTGATCTTGATTTAAAAGCCAAAGGAGCTTAAAGCCATTGTAGGGGTCTGTTCAGTTTTAAATACAATTTAGAAAACCCAAGAAAGAGTGGCAGTTTCCTCTCAGGGGCTTTCTGTACATATTTCAAAAGAACAGCTTTCCAAATTGGACATTATAAAATATTATACCACCAACCAAGTAATAAAACTCACTCACTGTCATGCAGAGATTCCCTTGATTTTGACAAAAAGCACAAAAGCCTGTATTGTCTTTTTTAAGTCTGAGACTGACAAAAACATAAGAAGGGAAAAGTACTCAATTTCTCTAAAAGATTGTTATTCAGAAATAAACTATTATGCAAAAGAGGCATGGAGCTGCTGACAACTTGTGAATTTCAAGCAGGGGAAATGTCTCCCTCAACAATCAACTGCTGATAAAACCTGTTAATCCATCTAAATTTGGGGAACACAGAGAGCTCTGAAATCAACATGTTCCTGGTTCAGGCATTTAGGGAAGAACTTACCAGATCATGTCAGGAAATGCTTCATTTCCTGTGCCAATCTGGGAAGGAAACATAAACCAGGCAAAGGCAGGTGTGACAAAGGCACCCAGCAGATGGGAAATTCACTTCCCGCTCCTGCAGGCACACTGGGATGGCTGCTTCATGCTCCTGAGCTGTAACTTCCTTTTCTAATGTTAACGCAGCAATTTGTATTTTTCTTAGCATTACTTTTCACTGATACTGGCTTTAAGTTAACAAGTGGGCTTGTTGGCAGAAGTTGAAGGAGAAGTTGAAGTTATGTAACTGTCTTCCCTGCTCAGTGTGAATCTCTTCCAGGGGCTGACAGTTCATTAGAAAGGCAGAGCTGCTGAAGAAAGATGGGGTCCTTAGCAAGGCGCCCAGGAGTGCTCATAAGGAAACCACCCGCCAGACCTCTGTGATGTCTTCACCCTCAAGGCTCCTTCTAGCCAGGACAGGGCTCTTTCTGCCCGTACCCCACTCTGCTGTGTGAAGGAGCTGCCCTGCAGAGGGATTCACCATGGCTGTCAGGAGCCTGCTGCTCTCTGGAGTTTAACAACCAGAGTGGCCACACTACCTCTGGCTCTCAGAACCTAGAAGAAACCCAGTATCGCTCAGTTTTCCTTCGCCATACACACTGAGCAGGAGTGCTCATAAGGAAGCCACCCGCCAGGCCTCTGTGATGATACTTATAAGCTAGCACATTAATTTCCACAACACCTCATAGAAATTCTTCATTTTAAAAGTCACATTTTTTTGTCTGGCCTCGAAACCCTGGTGCACCTCAACCCTGTGGACTCCAAGTTGTGTGGAAACCAAGGGTAGGCGATGTTGAAGTGTTGTGGGATGTGTCCTAAATTTATAGAGATAGTGTGAAAAATTATGAATAAGGAGTTGCTCAAGGAGGCGTGTGCTTATTTTTTCCTACAATGTCACTGTAAATTAGAAATTTTTAGGATGAAAACTTTTGAAAAGAGCATAAGCAAAATAAAATTAGAACTGAGTTTTTAAAAATTTCCCCCCAGGGCTTCTCAGAATAAAAAATCAATCTTTCCCACGGTGTTCTTTTATGATAGTTTGCACTTTGGTTTTCACACTTACTAAATCTGCCTTATATTAGCATCACTTGTTTATGTTCCCACCGTGGGCAAAGGATAACATGTTACTCCTTCTTTTATTCCTTGCACTGACACAGAATGGGAGCCTAACAAGTATTGGTTACATTTAATTTTTCATTTTGAATTCCTGGGAAGGTTTAAAATTCATATGTGATCATTACTTGCAATTGATCATTAATATAGTCAGGGCTTATGTAGGATCATATATATCCTTTGCCTAAGTTTCTTACCCTGGAATCAATGGCAGGGTTTTTATGTCTGTGAATTTCTGAAAAGTTATCAAAATATGGTGTGTACTCATTCAGCTATGGGTATATTTCTGCAACAAGTCTATAAACTGTAATCAGATGCTTTTTGCTTAATCACCAACCCTCTGGACCCTAAGATTCTCATCCAAGACAATCTCTCCCAAGCTCTCCATCTCTCAAGAGTGGAGACAGCGGAGACTGATGCAGATCGGCAGAAACAATACACATTTCTAGCACAGCTTGCTAGCCCTACCTGACAATTGCATTATTTCTGGATTTCTGTCTAAAAAGAAGACGTTTTTGAGCAAGAGTATTTTTTCAGCCAACATTCTATCCCCAGATGTCACTTTCTATAAAGGCCCCTATTTCCTGTACCTCCGTGATTCCACGGGACCCTTCAAGGCTGTTGCTCCGGCAGTTGAAGGGTCTTTCTGTGGAGCTGTCCCATAGACCACCGCATGCCGCCCACATGCTCAATCCCGCAGACATCAGCGGAAGCTCCTTGATGGTAAACTCAGGACAAGAGCTCCCGCACAGTTGCTTGTCACACTCGCCATGATGAGGAAAAGAGAACACGGTACCTGTGTCACCACGGCAGAGGCTGGAGAGCAGGAGGAGGAGAGTGGTCACTGCTGGCAGCTGTGTCATGGTGCTGGGGTCTCGAGGCTCCTGTACAGATGAGGCCAGGAAGGCTTCCTCCTGCCGAGGGCCCGCAGTAATAGGAGAGAAGGCGTGTGGAACCCCGGCAGCCCCTGCACACGCCTACTTATTTTGGGGACTCTGATAAAGAACGGGAGGAAACACACGCACTCCCTCAGGGAGTTCAGCAGAGAGATTTATTGTTTCAGTCCCTTACAGGAACTCTTTTTTTTCCTCTCTCCTTTCCCTTGGCAGCCACTTGTGTTTTTGTTACTACATTATTTTGTTCTTCTTCAACAGAAAGGTCAGGATGGGTTTTGAACAGAAACAGAGCCTTCTTCACGGGAGGACCAGGGAGCTTTCTAACTTTTGTTTTGAAAGTGCACTTTGGAGTAGTTATAAAGGGACCTCATCAGGCAGTTACTCAGTTTAGATAAAAAACAAGACTCTGTAATGTCCCAAGAGCTCAACTTTAAAGCAGAATCCAAACAGAATCAACTTATCTCCTCTCTCTCCAACCTGAGGGCAGACTGGTACAGACCACCTTCTGAAGATGGGCAGAGCTCATTGCAGAGATCACGTTGTCCAGGGTAAGAAGAGGCTTCCTGTGGGGTGCAGACAGCTTTGCTCAGGGTGCCCTGGTAGAAGGGAACGTCTCTGAGCATGTCTCCTGTTGAGGCTTGCTGTTATTTGGTGAGCCTCCGTGAGGAGTAAAGGCAATGGCTGCAAACTTTTGCAGGCAAGGAATTGGACTGGAATGAGTTACAGCAAACCAGTGAGGCAGGGAGAGTGCAAGTGGGCATCTATGCCCAGACTTGGACACAGCCCTCGGGACAGTTGCTCCACCTTCCCCCAGCCACAGCTCATATGTGCACCCAGCCCTCAGCCCTTCTGTGGTCTCCAGAGACAGATGTGGGTACATTAGTGGGGTCCAACCAGCGTGTGAAGGAAACCACTCAATGTCAGGCCATCTCTGTCTGGAGGAGGGCACGCCTCCACCTGGGCTGTACTTGCTGGGAGGACTCCTCCTCGAAGACTGTTCAGAGCAGTCACCTGCTCTAACACCCCAGTACACCTCACTTCATGCTCAGACACCAGGCCTCCAAGGAGCTGTGCTTCATCTCTGTGACAGACAGACTTCATTCTCCCCCTCCTAGAGATTCTCTAAAGCAAGTTCCTTCGGGTTGTGACTGGAGAATACTAGATGAAAATGTGTGGGAGAGCTCACAGAATTCCCAGAAATAACCCAGGGTGTGGCTATGAAAGCGCTGCAGACACGGGCCTCGTTCCCGTTTCTCACGTCCCCTGACTCTACAGCCCTCAGCACAGAGGGTCACAGAGGACACTGGCCACAGCCCTTTCTAAGGGGTTTGATGGTTTTGGGTCTCTGGACCCTGACTGCCATGCATGTGCATGAAGGATGCTGGATCCTAGTCTAGGAAGGCTTCATCCTAAGTGTTTAGGCAAAAGGAAAGGAAATGGGGGGGGGAAGGGAAAAGAAAAAATGAGAAAAGGAGGATAAAATGGAAACAAAGTTTTGTAAATAAGGAGGGAGAGGGGGTTGAAGGGAGAGAAGTGGGGAGGGGAGGGGAATAGGGAAAAAAAGAGGTGCCAAGATGTTTCATGTGCAGTATAAATTCCCTATGATGAATGTAATCAACATGTATTTCTAAGCGATACCAGTAAACTTAATAAAACAAAAGACACGGGGGCTGTAGATAGAAAGGAAAAAGAGTAATGGAAGACACTGAGGTGAAGCAAATGCATATTAAAGTAGTTAAGGACAAAGAAAGGAAAGTGGGCATAAGAAAGACTGTGAAGCTTTGCCTTATTAGATCAGAAAGTACCTTTGAGGTAAAATACACAACTGAAGAGATGGTGGTGTTCAGAAAAGACAGATTAATAGCACAAAAAGTGAAGACATAAAATATATATTATATATTTATATAGAAACTGAGACAGAAAAAAAATATATATATAATTCCACATATGTGTATGTGTGTGTGGAACGATTAGGTGTATGTGAATGTAATGAACAATTAATGTGATGGATAGAGTGCATATTTAATAATTTTTTTGACATGTTTACCTTGTAAGTTAAGTCTCTATTTTAACTCAACTGCAAAATTAAATTTCTTGTATGCTACTTATGTAAATTTGAAAGACAGAATGATAAAATTCATAAAGTTCTAGGCGACAATGCAGGGGGTTGCATGTAAGTGAGGTAAAGAGAATATTTTATGCCCGGCGTCAAAGGTGGAGCACATGACAGAAAGACAGTGCACTCTTTCATAACAATTAAAAGTATGGTTCCAACACACCAAAGGATAAAAAAAAAACTACAAAAATGTTTGCAACATACATGGTATTTTATCCTAAAAATACCTTATGGACTTGAAAAACAGACTATGCCCCGGAGAAATCAGGAGAAGAGCATTACAGAAAGAAGTCCAACAAAGTGCAAATAGATATTTCTCTCAGTGGAAATCAAAGACATTGATATCCAAACACTGAGATCATGTATTTTATCTTCCAGATACAACTACAAGTATTTTCAGACAATATCTATTGTTAACAAATTGTTGAAGTGTGAAAGTTTTTCACTCTGTCTTGGCTTAGAATTTTTCTGGAGTGCAATTTCACAAGGTTCATCAAAACTCTCTCAGAACCATAAGCTCTGAACTTGCAATTATGATTTTAGGATTATATATATATATATATATATATATATATATGTTCCAGGAATAGGATCTTATTAGAAAGATAAAAACGTGCACTGAGGTTCATGTTATTAAAAAACTCATGAAAATACTATTAATACGCAAGGTAAACTATTCTGCCAGAAGAGAATATCAGAGAATTTTTATACATTTGGAAATATACTGACCCTTTTAGTATGTACATGTGTATTGATACTTACATGTGTGGGGATGATGCATCTCTGAAATTATAGGCATTATAGGGTAAATGTGTGCAAGGGGAAAGAAAAAGGGAGACAGATCAGAGGAAAATAGAAACAGAATAATAGAATAATTTTTTCTATTGATCAGTAGTGAATTATGGATCATTTTTATCTTTCTTTTCCTTATTGTTCTTAAAAAGTTTTTCCAGAAACACGTTATTTCTAGTTTTTAACAAAATAACTTGTTTCATTCCACCTGATGCTTCTGTTTCACATGTTCGTCTGCCTGTGCCCCCCTCTCTTCTCTGCCCCACATCTACTTACACACACCTGTGTTACCTTGTGGCAAAATTGTCTACTTCTTCTGTAGATGATTCAGTGAGGTTCCAGACAGTTTTAAGAGTGTACACTGACACTAATAAGCAAAACCAGTACGCAAACACAAACACAACACAACAATGAAGGCTGAAGTTCATGTCAAGAGTCTCAGTGGGCATGGCTGTCTGTGCTCAGTGCTGGATCTCAGGCTAATGGGATTTTGTGTAAATTTGTGTGGCAGCAGGCTCCTGGCACATTCTGGGAATTGAGAAACTGTGCCTGGGCTCATCTCTGTCCTCTTCTCTTCAGGGCTGTGACCTTCAGCCCAGTGCTACCTCTGGGTGCCGCCTCGGGTGAAGATCTGCAGACCTGTGGGAGATTCAAGGCTTAGGACAAATGGGTCAGATTTTCCACTCCTGCTCTAGATAGTTAACTTTCAGTGGCAGAACATTGGTCTCAATGCCAAAGCTCTATAGTTTAGGTCAGCACTTTCACAAAACACCAATGAGACTGGCATCTCAGTGAGACCCTGATTTGCTTGAATCTCTGTATCAGGCCCCATGCCCTCCCCATCCCCTGGGCCACCCCACCCTCGGCAGTGAAAAGCAGGTCAGGCCCCATTTATCCCAGTTAAGCCCATGGATTGCTCTTTGGCCTCTGACCTCTTTTTCACATCTGGTACTTGATTCTCCACTCATCTGCATATCAATATCCCACCATCCCTCGGTCAATTTCTGGGTGAGGTTGGAATCCCAGGAACTTAGAAGGATTTAGACCTCACCGCAGGCTGAGGGGTCCAGGAATTAAGCCATCCAATTAAGATTAACATCCAGTTAACAGCTATCCAATTAAGATTTTCAAGAGTGGGTGACAGCATTCCGCACTTGTGGGCTGGAAATTCTTGGTTTCAGTAACAGAGTAAACTTGAATTTCTGTGGCTTTGTGCAATGGCTGTTGCACTTCTGCAAATGTCAAGCTGATGTGCAGAGCTGAGGCTGGGCTCTGTCCCGCATGTCAACCAGGCCTTGGCCACAATGCTGGGACATGGCATGGAGCTCAGCCTCTCAAGGGTGAGGCCCGATTGTCTCGTGGTCATCCTCCTTTCACTGGGAGCAAACAGTTCCAGCTTTGCCAGTTTCTCTATGTGAATGACAGCACAAAGAAACTCTCTGATTCTTGGGTTTTCTCTTCTCACAGGGCATATTTTAATCAGTTTCGCATTTATGCAATGAAATGCCTGCCACATGCTCACAGTTTTGAAGGTTCTGGCATAGTGAAGGGATCAGGTCACTTCTCCACTGAGTCACACCTGGCAGACAGCAGAGACAGAGGACAACAGGACCACACTGGCTCCCTTTCATGTGGGTGCTATTCCAAGGACTCCTTCAGGGGCTATGGTGCTTCCCATCATCCATGAAACCAAGCTTTCAGCACAAGCGACATGTAAGGGACATGCAGCAACACCCAAGCTACTGTAGGATGTGACATGGGGTTTGTGTGTAAATGCCTGGAAGCAGTGACACTTTTCATGTTCAGTTGGATACTACTGACGCACTACTGAGTCAGTCTTAGCTGACTCATCTATAAAATAATAATGACAATTCTTACTCCTGGAGTTACCAAATAGTATTTTAAAAATTGAATGGAAGGATTCTAAAGCCTATTTATTCATTTTTATGTAACAATGTGTCTTTTAGGTTTTCTGAAAAGTGAGAAAATATTGCATTGCTACAGATATTTTCAGAAATAGGGTGTTAGTAATTAAGAGCATGGCCATTATAAAATTCCTGGCATTACCAGAATAAAAACAAGTGTATGAAAGGGCAAATAAGTTTTTCCCCAAGCTTCACAAAATAAATAATTTCCATTTCATCACCAAACAGAATTGTTTACAAGTATTTTCCAATTCATTCAATAAACTCTGGTTTAACATTTTCCTGCCCCATCTATATAACTAAACACAAGATATTTTGGATGAACAAAACTAGAACCCAACCTAACCCATCCTTCCAAACCCAGCCTTTGGTCAGAGGAAATGACATAGTCATGGCTTTCGAAGCAGATGAAGACTGTGTCTGAGAACATTTCAAACCCAGGCTTCCTGTCTTCTGAGGCTCTGGATTCTGATTGACACACTGAACTGGTCTGTTACTGTATCACTGCTGGTGGTTTTACCCACATTTGTCTTCAAATCTCAGCATCCAATTCACTGCAGAGTTATTATCAAAACTAGGTCTTTTTAAGCTTCACTCATACAATTTGGGAAATATGGGGTGGGAACCAGGCATACATACAGGAAAAAGCTGTTGGTGAGTCCAGTGGTTGCTCTCAGTTAATAATTCCTGACTTGAATCATTCAGAAGATTATTTTAATGTGTGTTTGCTACTGTTCTAAAGGAAGCAGCTGCACTTCCTGGCCCTTGCCATCAGCATCCATACAGAGCTGTACTTTAGGATTCAATAGAAGCCTGTGATTCCAAGCAAGCCTTCTTAACCTCAGCATATCCAAATTGTTAAAAGCAGCAGCAGTATTTCAAAAGCTCACCTTTACAGAACTGTGCCACTTTAACTTAAAATATGAATTCCATTCCTATGGGCAAATCCATAGTTAATGAACTCTGGCTTGGTCCTGTCAAGGGCTAATGACAATGGTCCACAGGACAATTAATTGTCCTGATTTTGAGCCTGTAAATTCCAAACACTCCAAATGGCCTTTAATAATCACTTATGCATCCTCCTGTGAATCTCATAATATTTGCATTTTGATTTGTAGAACAGTAATAAGGTATTTCCAGTTCATGAAGAAATAGTGATGCAGTGTACTTGGTGGTTTTAGGAGTATTTCTTTTCTCTTGGAGGTATTTCTGTGAACACCAAGTTTGGGGCATGGTGACCAATATGTAATTCCATTAGAACATTACTTGACCCAATTATTTAATCATGTCGTGATTTATTTCATGAGGTCCAGACTTCTATTCATAAGTTTGCCCCAATTAGAATTCTCCTCTTGGAAAAATAATATGCAAGTTCATGGATGCATATCTCAGTACCTCAACAATATTTATCCTCTTTTTCAATTAACAGGTTAGTATTTGTGTTGCATCTAGTGATAGATCTCTTTTGAATAGGATGAGTTTGGTTTATCTGATAAATGTGATTTTCTGCCCTCTTAAACTGAATGCCAGACTCAGAGTTACTGTGACCTGGGTACGTCATTCCTCTGTGGAAGCCCTCTTGAATGTTGGGACCACATCTCTACTTTGATTGCTATGGTTCTTGACAGAGTAAGAATTTCCTTATCCATGGCATTATGTAGTTTTGATGGTTTTCCTTTCTTAATGTTTCCCAACATAACTTTCAAATCTTGAGGATGGCTAAGCCTTGAACTTTAAGTATAATGAAGAGTTTACATTTTAAAATATTTTTCATAAAGTGTAATAAACTCCAAATGATGATTTTTAAAGTTTATTTTGTTTCTTTAAGTGTTAGATTTGTTAAATCTGTTCATTTCTAAAGAATTATGGTTTTGCTTTGTGCTAATCTTAACATCTACATGCGTCTGTAGTGGGAGCTTCTGGCCTGTTCAGAGCAAAGTACAAATACACATGACACTCTCAGGCTCCAGGCCACCTGGGAACCATTTGTGTCCCCAGAGACTTCCCCTTGCAGTGCTCCCATCTGCACCTCTGAGACAAAGTTCTGGAAATGGTACAGTTGATACTGATCTTCAACTAAGTAGTTCTGATGTTTCCAGATTTGATTTGATTTTTTGGTGTGGAGTTTCCATAGTAGGGTAGACATAATTAGTTTCAGTGTTTCACAAGATTGTGTACTTTCTCTTGAGATTTTTGGAAGACAATTTATACTGTATTGAGGAGAAGAGAAGAAAAGGATACAAAGGTGCTTTGGAAAGTGGCTAATAATCACTGAAGACACCAAGATTGACATACACTGAATCCTTAGTACAATACTACTGTTAATGTCCAGAAAACCCAATCCTTATTCAGTGTATTACAATTTTGAAGTGGCTCACAACACCAGAGATAAAACATAGAATAAAACAAAAACTAGAAAAAAAATTTACATAAAGAGAGACCAAAAACCATAAACAAAAATTGAAAAGAAAAACAGCTACTCAATGCTTGTATAACAGGACTGGCTATTGGCCCTAAATCAGTCTGATGCCTACCTAAGTAAAGCCCATCAAAGGCCCGAGCTCATCAAAGTAATCTTGGAAATACTACAGCACAGTTCTTCTGTAAGTATGATCATGAGCATAAGAATGACCATGTGCTTGACAAAAAATAAAAAGCATAGGTTTCAAGTACAAGCCCTAATGAATGTGACCAAAAAATGTATAACTGAGAAGCTCACTCAGGTAATTCTTAGGCACACTTAAGTTTTGGAAGCAAAATTACAGTTTTGTATATGTATTTGGCTTTGTTCTCTTTAGGGTTTTCTGAGGGTGACCTTCTTGAGGAAGCTGAGACTCACGAATCAACTATTAAGATAACCAAGGTGTTTTCACCTGGTAAGAATCATGTGGTTGTCTTAGTTATTTTATTGTTCCTGGTACAAAATGCCTGACACCCAGGAAGAGGAGAGGTTTATGTTGGCTCACAGTTTGTAGAGGATTCAGTCCTTATCAGCTGGTTCCAAGCCAGTGCAGCATGGCAGAGGAAAAAGAGTTCATAGAAAGAGTTCATAGCATGGCAGAAAAGGAGCAGCACAATTTTATTTTTTTTTTTAATAGCAACAGATCTTTTTTTTTATTTTAAAAGTATAAAAACAAAAAGATATTAACAAACAGACACAAAGTAGCATAAGAATAGTACAATCAAATCTGAGTTACAGATAAGGTGACAGGGAATCAACAATGGTTGTTACATTACATATTGATAACTTCTAAGTGTATATTCAGGAAAACAGATATAGATATGCAAAATTGATCAGACAATTAATCATCAACTATTCCTTACAATAAAGTGACCTAAGTCAGTAGTTCAACAAAAGAACTACATCATCAACAGAAAAAGAAAGAAAAAAACCCAAGAAAACGAAAAGCATTAACAAAGAGACACAAAGTAGCTCAATAACCATATAATCAGAATTGAATTATAGACAAAGCAACAGAAAACCAACAATAGTTGTTGCATTGCATATTGATATCTTCAAAATGTATGCTCCGGAGAACACATATAGACATATAAGATTGATCAAACAACCTGTCATCAACTATTCCATACCATTAAGTGACATAAGACAATAGTAGAACCATATTAGCCATCCTGCACATATGTATACACATACATACATTCATACATACATTTTTGCCTCTTTCTTTTCTCCTTTCCCACGTCCCATCTGTTCTTTACTTTTGAACAGATTTCCTTCATGTTTCTTAGAAGAAAATTTCCCAAACAAGGTAAAAGATACTGAAGTACATTAATCGAGGCATATAGAACCCCAACGAGCCATAACCCAAAGAAAACCACACACAGACATATAATAGTCAAGACCACAGACATCCAGCAAAAGAACACGATATTAAAAGCTGATAAAGAAAAGAAACAGATCACCTATAAAGGAAAGCCCATCAGAATCACAGCAGACTTCTCAACAGAAACCATGAAATTAAGAAGAGCTTGGAGCGAGGTATTACAGATTCTGAGACAAAACAGCTTCCGACCGAGACTGATGTATCCTGCAAAACTATCCTTCAAATTCAATGGAGAAATAAAACATTTCCACAACAAAGAACAACTGAAGAACTTCATGAGTGCCAAACCAGAATTGCAAGAAGCACTAAAAGATATTCTAGACAGAGAAAAATATGACCACAATCTCAAGAACAACAATACAAAGAAACCCTCAAACAGAACAAGTAAGTAAACAGATAGCAAAAGTAGGAAAACAACAAGTAAATAACATGACTAGAATAAGCCAACATATAACCATCATAACCATTAATGTAAATGACCTCAATTCACCAGTCAAAAGGAAAAGATTGGCAGAGTGGATTAAGGAACACAATCCAACGATATGCTGTATACAGGAAACACATTTTACTCAAAAGGAAATCCACAGGCTGAAAGTTAAAGGATGGAAAACAGTTCTCCATGCAACAGGTCCCCAGAAAAAACCAGGGGTAGCCATTATGGTTGTAGACAATGTAAATTTCAAACCAAAAACAATCAAAAGAGATAAAGAAGGCCATTACATACTAGTTAGGGGAAAGCTGCAAGAGGAAGAGATAACAATCCTAAACATTTATGCACCAAATAATGGAGCACCAAACTTTACAAGTCAAGTTTTAACAGACGTGAAAAATCAATTAAAATAGTTTAATGGGGGACCTAAACACCCCTCTGATGCAAAGAGACAGGTCAACTGGACATAAACTCAGCAAAGAAATGACAGACCTGAACCAAAAGTGTGAACAAATGGACTTAGTAGATGTATACAGAGTGTTCCACCCCACAACATCAGAATACACATTTTTCTCAGCTGCACATGGGTCTTTCTCTAAAATTGACCACATTCTAGCCCATAGGGCATATCTACCTAAATGCAAAAGAATTGAAGTTATCCCATGCATATTATCTGACCACAGTGCAATGAAACTGGAAATTAATGACAAAGGGAACTCCAAAAACCACATAAATACTTGGAAATTAGACAACAACCTCCTGAACAACCAATGGGTCACACAAGAAGTTAAAGAAGAAATTAAAAACTACCTACAAATAAATGAAAATGCAAGTACAACCTACTGGAATCTGTGGGATGCAATGAAAGCAGTCCTCAGAGGGAAATTTATAGCAATGAACTCATATATAAAGAAAGCAGAAAAGCAGCAAATAAATAGCCTAATGCTACACCTCAAGCTCTTAGAAAAAGAGCAACAAGCCAAACCAAAAGCCCAAAGAGGGGAGGAGATTATAAAACTCAGGGCAGAAATTAAGGCAATTGAGATGAAGAAAACTCTACAAAAAATAAGTGAATCAAAGAGTTGGTTCTTCGAAAGAATAAATAAAATTGATAAACCCCTAGCCAACCTTATCAAAAAAAGAAGGGAAAGATCTCAAATTCATGCAATAAGGAATGAAAAGGATGAAATCACCACAGATCCCACAGAAATTCAAGAGATCATTAATACCTACTTTGAAAATCTTTACTCCCATAGGATAGAAAATTCAGAAGAAATGGACAGATTCCTAGAAAGGTACAAATTACCAAAATTGAATCAGGAAGACGCAAAAATCCTGAACAACCCAATATCAGTTAACGAGATTGAAGATGTCACATAAAAAAAACTTACCAATTTTATTGTTATTTCCCTTTTTATTCCATCCAGTGTTCAAGTTTGAGCCCACAACACTCCAGGTACTTCCTGCTGTTTTCCTTGACCCTGGATGTCTCTTATGACTGCCCCTTATGCTGACACTAGAGCCCTAGGATGGAGACAACCTGTGGCTTCTCTGAGTCCTGAGTTCATTTGGTTTCTTTCCAAAATGTCAACCAGAAAATTGCTTCTTCTGAGAACACTCAAACCACAATGTATTCACTCATCAGCCGCCTCAGTCTGTAGCATATACTGCTCCATTCCACTAGTGCATTTCTCTGTGGAGCTCTCTAGAGTTTCCAGTAGTCACCATGCCTCTACATGTTCAAGCCAACCACAATGCTGCAAGCCCAGACTTAGAGAGAAAGTGCCACTTGCCACCTACCTCTTCTATGTTGAAGTCCCTCTCTTTGCTCTCCCTGAGGGCTTGAATTCTTGATTCATATCTGCTGAGTCCCAGGGACCCACTTCCCTCCTTTGTCTCTTCCTCACATTGCTATATTCCAAATCTCAGAGAGGCTGATCTGCTGCTTCTCACCACCCCACAATCTTTCTGGAAGTCCTCAGGCTGAAAGTCTATTGGTTGGTGCCACTCACACCCAAGGTGGGTCTTCTCTTTTCAGTAAATCCATCATTCATACCCAGAACTGTGTTAAACTAATCATCCCTGCTGGATAGTTTTGGCCAAAATAGTTTTGTCCAAGGTGGCCATAGCATATCTAATCTGTTGAACTTTATTGCTAACAAAGCTATTTTCATCCATAAATAAGGCGTACTCAGCATCTGTCAGGGGGTCAATTTTTAAAACAGTTCATTCCACTATAGCGTGTGGCACCTGGACAGTTAGGTGTCTATCTAAGTTGAACTTGTAAGCTTTTTTGATCAGAAGGACAGTGGCTGTTAGAGCATGGAGGCAAAAGGAGGGAGGCAGCCCTTAGCAACTGGATCCAAATATGTGCACAGGTAGGACCTGGGCACTGCCAGGGGCTGACAGTCTGAGTAAGCATCATTGTTTGTGTGAACTCAAGGACACAGATTCTATAGAACCCAGCAGCCCAGCAGCTCCAAGAAATTTGCAGGGGTTTTTTGTAACTAGTTTCTGCCAGATATTGTAGTGAAACATTTGTGTCTTTTCAGCAGGCAGCTTGGTTGATTCTAGGTCAGTTAAACTTTGAATCTGGAACTGGGGTCTTTGCAAATAGGGGCTGGCCTACAGGAGCCAACTGAAGGCAGAAGAAGGCATTCTTTGGGTCCAGGCAGGTGTACCAAAAGACTGCGGGTGGCAGAAGATTGAGTTAATGTATATGGAGGACAGTCATGAGAGCATTGGCTTCTCAGAGGTCTTTAACTAGCTTTACAGGCAAAAGAGATGTCTTTCAGCAATTTGACAGTCTAAACATTTTGTAATTTTGAAACCTCTGGATGTGTGGTTGAATTTCTACCAGAGTCTCTTGTGGCATGGGATACAGTTTGAAGCAGGTGGGCATTGCCGGGGAATGGAGTTTAAAAATCAGAGGCAGGTGGTCAGTGGCTCAGTCTCAGAGCCCAGTGATAGAATGAAGCAGCTGGAAGGGGCAGAGAAAGATGCTATCTTAGAGCAGCCAAACTAGTTGTCAGAACCTCCCTTAAAGTAGAGGGAGAGTTCACAAAACCTGTGGCAATTGAGTGACAGTCCAAAAGGGGTGCACAGGTTGGGAACTGTAGAATTTAAGATCATGGCTCTGTTGCTGATGGCGCAGAGATCTTGCCCAAGGTAATTAAAAGTGTATCAGGATCTCAAACTTCTGTGTGGCTGGATGTCTGTTCTCATGACATCTGATAGCAAAGGGGGTTGCAGTGAGGTGGCATTGTTGCTGTCCAGACCCACAGGTGTCTTTAGCGTATACCTTTGGAGGAGAGTTTTCAGAACTTCAGGATTGCAATTATCTGTCTCAGGCTGTTACAAGCACCATCTTGTTCTCAGGAAGCAGTCAAACTTGAAAGTTCAGGGTTAAATGAGAAGTAAGCTGAATAGCTTGGTGTGAAGGAGATGTCCTCCAACCTTCAAGTTTGTGCCTGGAAAAAGGGATGAGAGGCAAGAGTCTCAGTTGCCCCAGTGATGGTAACTTTTTGTCAGAGGGGACTTTTGAAGGCAGAGAGTTCTATTGCATTGTCTACCAGGAGAATCACAGGTTTACTCCCAACTTTTGCAATGATCATGAGCTCTCAGGGGCCCATTTTGATAGGGCTTGGTCTGCCCTATCTATTCAGGACAAACAGGGCGCAGCTCATTTGTCAGGACAGTCAGTCTAATTTTTCCTCAGTCAAAATGTGGGACTCAGAAGGAATTGTTGACAGTCATTTCAGGTGGGCATTAGATGATGCCATCTGATCAGGACAGGCACATGGGGGTGCTGTGTGGCCAAATGCAGGAAATGGCTTACATGGACCCAGTTCAACTGGCTAGAAGTAGACAACTCGGGAGTAGGGACTGGAGCTATAGGTGTTGGTAGCAACTGTAGGGGCTGATGAGGGTGTTAAGGTGGAATTCTTAGGAAGAATGTGCCTCTTTTTTGAGATACAGGGAGCAGCTTTGTTTCATGTCTAGCTCCATAAAAGCCCTTTTCCTGCAGTCAGGGGCCATGCATTTTGACTAATTAGTTCCCATTTTTTATTTATTATGTGTGCGTTGTGTACCCTTGAATGATGGTGCAACAGAAAAATTGTGGGTATCACTCAGAAAGAGACTATTCAGATTCCTTTCTGGCTGTGCCTCTTGTGGGGACTTAGGCTTGACTTAACTAAGGAGGGTGCAAAGCCTCTGTTATGCCATATGTCAGTCACCATGGAACTGCAGGTGAGGGCACAATCTGCCGCTGAGACAAGTGCTTCCCAGTGTTGGGGCACAGATGGAGCAGCCTATTGCTCAAACGGTCTGTTCCACTCACTCACACATTCATTCAACAGGCACTCAGAGTTTAAACATTCCAACCTCCTTCCCTTGAGGGTGGTCCTCACTAAGGAGAGTTGACCAGGCTCTCTTTCATCTCCAGCTTTGCAAGACTGACAGACAGACAAACTGGGTGCCCCAGAGGTCTTACAGGAATCAGGCAGGCAGAGAGGGAGCCAGGAATCCTTCTAAGGATTCCAAGCGGACTCAAGAAATCTCAAGAGTCTTTCCGTCAGGACTTGGAGGGGTCCTTGCTCTGTCCATGAGGGCCATGACCAGTCACCAAAGAGGCCACCATGGTCAGTCTTTCCAGCTGAGGGATCAGATGCAACAGCAAGCAGAAACATCAAAATGACACCCAGGATTTGGAGACAGATTGACTTATGTTGACAGGCATTGATTAGGATCCTTCCCAGAATATCAGGCCCTGATCTCTAGTGCCTTAGGGCTTATGTGGGATAAACAAGAAGGAAGTACAGAGGCAGAATGGCTTGTCAATTGGGGATTAGTTTATACAATGTGCATCACAGTGATTAGCTTTTGTAAGAGGCAGAAGCAATTGGAAGTAGAATAGGAACACTTCCTGGGGAACTAAAAAACTGAAGTATACTGGCTGGTGGGGGGCATTTTCTGTCACAGAATAATCCAATATTGCACATCTATGATCTAGTCACCTCCCAAAAGTCTTACATGTGAGCACTTGAGGGCTTTGAGAAGACATATAGATGTAAGCCAAGCAGTCATTTTCCTGGAGCTATTTCAACACCTATTGGATAGTTTAGATCTGATCTACAGTAAGGGGATCTATCAACATTCCATACTCTAGCCTCACCCTACATATACCCTTTCTAGCACACTGATGGTTCTGGGAATGTCAGCATAGTGTGAGGGGAGAGGAATGTTTCTGCTTTCTTAAATGCTGGCTAAGTGATTTTATTTGGTAGAGAAAACAAGATCTCACTAACTCACCTATTTTTTTAAGGCCTACAGCTGTAGTTCAGCGAAAAGTGTTTGGGGCATTGTTTTCATAGCAAAATCTGAGGCTAAACTAAGTTGTCTTACAGAATCAAGTTATTTGTTTGATGATTACAATGATCAAAACCTTTCACAGTTAAAGACTCCTGTAAAGTAGAAAAGCACACCTTAGGAAGATATTACTATTGAGGGCATGAGGAGAACTCATAACCTACTGAAATTTGCGGTTTCATATTTTTTCCAACATGTTCTTATTCTGGCATCATTATTTTGTGTGTAGAGAAACAGTCAACCTCTGCAAAAGAATACTAGACTCTGTCCCTTTTGTTGATTTTCTTCATAGGGAATATAGTGAAAGATAAGGGCCTTGCTGTTTCAAGAATAGTTATTTTCTCCTTGGCTTTCTAGTAGATGAAATGCCTAGAAGACAAAACATGAGGCCTAGGATTGATGGTTCTTTAAGAGGCAAGGCTAAGTCTCTGGTGCACCAGAGGACTTTCTCTCCAGCTTGGTGTCCTTACCATTGTCACTGTGTAAGAAAATTAGCCTTGGCTGATGGGTGACCGAGGGTCAACATAGAATGACCATGAAGAGAATGAAGTTTGCACTTCAGTATGCATTCCAGTTTACCTAGGTGGGACCAAGCAATGTGTTCATTAGTCTTGTGTTCTCGCAGTAAAATTCATAAAAGATGATGATCTGACTGAGTCAGTTAATGCTTCTATCTCTTTCTCTACTGTTTTCCTTCTCCTGCTGGGCAGCGTTGGAAATAGATACTTTGGAGATGCAGTTAAGAGGAAACTAATTTGGGTCTTATCCAGGATTTGGTGCTATACATTGATGTGGCTTTCAGTATTAGGTATTCAACTACTGCCAACTGTTCCAGGGCCCTTGGGCCTTCAGGAGCATGGATTCCACTCACTGCACTGAGCAGCCTTGTGCTGGGCATTATTATCCCAGGAATGTGTTTAAGGGTCTTGGTATTGCAACGCTGTGGATTGTGAAACACAAGCATGTTTGAAATGGAGCCTAAACCTAGTTTTTGAATAATTCTAATCAACCGGTGTACCAAGTTATAATTAAACAAGTTTCCTTGTTCTCCTCTGCAAGAAAACAGTTAATAAATTTTATATATTTACAAATATAATGGAATGTAATATAATTTTGTTCTCTTTTTTGGGTATGAAAAATAAGAAATAGCATTTATCATGTTGCCTATATTCTTTGGGTTAATATCACAAAAGCAAGTATATATATGTGTGAAATCCTGAGTTTAAACATCCGAACTATATGCAACAGAACACAAATTTTATTTGACCCAATATGAGAAAGATAAGGTGATTATATTTCTCTCCCCTTTGCAAAAAGTTCCTTTACAAAATCTTTATCCTCTGAGGCACTGATCAAATATGACAAAGCCCATATTTAAAAGCACTGTGGGTATTTCCTACTGCATTCATGATATTTGTGTATTTTTAAATACACAAGTTTCTATGCTTTTTTTATTATTCTAGATGAATAGAACAATGTAACTCTTGTTACACCTTACCCTATTTTTTCTTTTTAAACTAGACATTACCATCAAAATTTATAAGCTTTGGCCTTCAAAAATCTTGCATTTGTGCTTCCTTCAAGAGATAGAGAATAGTAAAATGTACAAAATATTTACTAAGCCAAATAATTAATGTGACAAAATAACTCTTGAAAACTGCATTAGATAGTGAAATTATATAACACACACACACACACACACACACACACACTCAGGGGCTGTGTAGACATCTTGCACTTTAAGGTCCATTCTTTACCTTCAGTGTTGTATTTTACACAAGAAACCAGTCATCCTCTGTGACAGAATTCTGCAGTGGAGTTAGTTTTCTTGTCTCCTCTACTTCCCCTCTATCAACTCCCAAGCAACTTGCAGAGCTCAGTCTGCCCTCACTTGTATATCTCTAAACAATGTTCACCTGCTCTGCTTCTGAGCAAAATTTTCAAACTTCTTTTATCTTTTTGAACAGTTGCCCTTAATTATTTAGGCTAGGTATAGCAATTAGAAAAACAGCTAAAAAACCACATAGAAAAGATGTTCAGTTCTTGTTAGGAAAAACCACATCAAAGAAACCTCTTGATATCTATTTATTATCTATCTATCTATCTATGTATCTATCTATCTATCTATCTATCATCTATCTATCTATCTATCTCTCTATCTATCATCTATCATCATTTCTGACATGAGGGAAAAAAACAGAAGACAGATAAATAGAAAGTAGGGAGAAGTCCAAATACCTCCCCAAATTATATATTCCATAGGAAGTAGGGAGTTTAAATACTTCTCCAGATAACATATTCCACAGAAACTAAGAAGTTTAAATACTTCTCCAAATTATATATTCCACTGTTTTGAATATATTTCAAAATATATGCTAATTTATTTCATTTACACTGCTAGTTTATCTTAGTTTATGGAAAAGAAAGTTTGTGCTGTTTTTTTGTAAGAATCTTTTTGGTTTATGTCTTGGACTGAGTCACTACTTTGAAGATAACACTACATCATGTAATTACTATTGTTATTCTTATTATTTGATTATGAAATTTGGTCTTATTTTTTCATAATAAACTTCTTGATCAGATACTAGATTACAGAAATAAATCTATAAAACCAATATCTGGACTTTTTTTGTGCCCAGTCTTTAAAGTACAAGGAAATCACTCAGCTGGACAGCTGGACCCTACAAGAAACTCAAGGAATCTTTCTGTAGTTCCAAGCTCACCCCATGCTCTCAGGCAGGAGTAAGGGAGGTCCCTGTCAGACTCCAATCAGCCTTCTTTCCAAAACCCAGGACTTCTCTGATGCCCTGGCCAGCACCTTCACCAGAGATATGAGGACAATAGTAGCAAGACTCAAGCTCAGCTTCACAAAATAGGCTCAGGGTCTCTGAACTAGATAGATTTGAGGTTTGTGGAAAATTTGGGTTTAGGAAAAACTACAATTAAAGTGTGAGATTAAAGGTGTCAGGGTAAGGGGTAGTAGCAAGACCTAACTTCTCTTGGACCTGGAATGGAGCATACGAGGCCCTGGTAGCGATTCTGTTTCCCTCCCCATATCTAGTGGGGTCCAACACCACGGGCCTGGGAAGGAACACATCACCCAAACAAGTGGAGACATTCTGGGGACTCATTTCTCTTTTTCTTTGTTTTTTTCCTGCCTTTTGCTTCTTGTTTTATTTAGTTTTCTTTTCTTTTTTGTACTTGTTCATTTGTTGCCTGTATAATTCAATGAACTTCATTTTATTCGCCAAGTGGATTTTTGTAACATTTTCTTCACTCCTACTTCTCATTTTCCTTTTCCTTTTTTCCCCAGATTTTATTTTTTTCATTTTCCCATTTCTGCATGCCCTCTATTTATTATTATTATTATTATTAAGGTTAATTAGTTTTTAGCTATTTCATTAATTCTATGATATTATTCCTGAATAGTTTTGTATTGTTAATGGTGGTATAATTGCTGCATTTGGTAGATATTTACTGTGTGTCAGTATTTCATTTGCTTTTGGGTCTATATTATTATTTGTGTCCGCATTATTTTTATTGTTAAGGGTGGTATAGTTGTAGCTTTCTTTGTTTCTTATAGTATGTCAATATCCAGTTTGTCTTTGATTCTATTATTATTGTTGCTTTATTTTCTATTGTTAACATGTCATAGTTGCTGCTTTTAATTTGTTTTTACTATATGCCATTACCTGGTTTATCCCTGTGTCATCAAAATTACTGTGGTTTCTTCTCTCCTCTCTGAGAGTTTCTGAGGACCAAGCCCCCAGAAAAAGGTTGGACACTAATAAGATCTTCCAGTTTCATCCTGAAGAGGTGGAAGAGGAAGAGAAACACCAAAGCAACCAAGTCAAAGCATATCACATGGATGTAGAATAGAACTAAAGCAATCTCCACAGTAGTGACAGAGTTTCTCTACCCAAATGGACCTTCAGCCCACACTGCAAAAATAATAGAGATGTGAGAAAGCAAGATGACAAGCTTCCTACAAAAACCCCTAACTCTTCGAAAGTTGATCTGTACATTGAAGTGGAGGAAACTATAGACAAAGAATTGAAAAACTAAGTGATCACAGTGTCTGAAGAGATAAACGAACTATATAAATAAATACATGAGATACTTAATACACTCAAAGAGGATTTGATTAAACAGATAAAATATTCTACCAATAAAATTTTAAATGAGCTTAAACAAGAAACAAACAATAATCGAGTTAAACAAGACAATACAAAACACGAATGACTACTTTGCTAAGGAATTAGAATGCGTGAAAAGAAAACAAGCAGAAATGCATGATGTAAAAAATTCAGTGGAAAACATGGGTAGCTGATTTGACCAATGTGAGGACAAAGTATCAAAAATAGAAGACAAGGAATATGTAGTAGATCATAAACCTAACAGTACCCAAAAAGTAACAAGACATGATGCAAACTGGACCCAACAGCTTCAAGAGGACTAAAACAACCCTCAGAATTTTAGTAATAAAGGGAAAAATAGAAGAGAATTCAAAAGATATAAAAACATTTAGTCATTGAAATTGTAGCAGAAAATTTTCCATATTCAGGGAAAGAATTCAAGTATAAGAAGTGTATGGACAAATATCCAGGACTAGAAAAGAATCTCTCCAGGACATATCATAGTCCAAATTCTAGAAATTTAATAAATGAAAGGAATATCAAAACTTTTAGAGAAAAACAGCAAGTAGCCTATAGCAGAAAGCCGATCAGAATAGTTGTGTGTTTCTCAGCATAAGCCTACAAGGCCAGAAGTGGGGATGAAGTTTCTCAAGCCCTAAAAGAAAATAATTGTCTGCTTAGACTTTTATATCCCCCAAAATTAGCCTTCAAAATTGACAGTGAAGGAAAGCATTTCCATGACAAAGAAATACTGAAGAAATACATGCCAGTAAACCAGAACTGCATAAAATACTTAAAGAATCCTAAACAGAGACTGGGAGGCAACCAGCACCAAAGAGCTCAAAAGAAAGTTCATGGCTAACTGGGAAAGAAGTAACAAAAGGAAAACCTGAAGAAATCAGCACTGAAAAAAATAATGCAGTGACAGGATTCAATGAACACCTTACAGTATTAACTCAACACAAATGACCTCAAATCCCCAATCAAAAGACATACTGGGAGAGTTGATCAAGAAACAAAATGCAACCACACAGAAGACACATCTCATCCAAAAGAAAATACATACCCTAAAGTGAAAGGATGGAAGCAATAGTCCATTGAGTTGGAGTCTGAAAACAAGCAGACACAGCAGACTTGTCTTCAGACAAGAACTGACTTCAAGCCCAAACCTGCTCAGAAGAGACAAAAATGGCCACTACATATTGAAAAAGGGAACAGTTCCACTGCAAAGAGAGGAGACTAAACTCACCAATAGGAAATGCGTGTGCTCCCTAGGAAATGTTTTTGAAAAGATTTCTTTTACAAGAGATTGTAGAACCTATCAGAGCACCCAAGAAAACCAATTATAGAGTAGTTTCTTTGGTTTAAACAAAACAGTTTAATCTCTGGTCGAAGTAGAATGAGGTAGGTAAATTCAAAATGAAGTTTGAAAGTGAAATTTATAAGACTTGATATTCATTTGTCCAGAGGCAGAGGAGAGCTTGAATCAAGGATGATTCTCAATATTCATGTGTGAACAATCAGACGGGTGATAAAACTGTCTATTAAAAAGAGGAACTACACAAGGAGCTGTTTGAGGAGTTGGAACATGGATTGAAGTTTGGGCATGTTGAGTTTGAACACTAGATAAAAGTAGTCTGTTGGCAGCCTTATCGAGGCTCAGACTAGATAATGGATCAAAGATATAATGTGCAGTCAAGCAGATCTAGATTATACAAGGTAGCTAAAGCTATGGAATAGACAGTGCATTAAAGAGGAGCAGAGAGAGAGAGGAGTGGAGAGAACCTAAAATCCAGCAGACAAGACAGGAAATCAGCAACTTGGAAGATGGATGCAAAACCAGAAGTGCCTGTCTTATAAGCCAAGAACAGAAAATGTATAGAAAAGGAAATTGTCAATTTGCATCAAATGATCCTGAAAGGTCAGATAAGATTGAGAGCCTTTGCGGCTTTTGATGGTTGTACTAGGAGTCATTGTAAATTTAAGTTTGCTGTGGAAACCAAATTCTAGAATAAATATGATGGAAAAAGGAAGACACAGAGTGTGCAGACTAACATTTTTTTCAAGCAGTTTAAAGAGTTGAGGAAGGGAGAATGCACCTAAGGGGCTGTTGTGCTGGCTCAGGCTTGAGTCTCACATGACTCAGCACTTTCCCTTGGTGTTGCCTGTCCCAATCCACCCCAGTGGAGGCCAACATTGGCTTACCTGCCCAGGGACACCAGGTCTCCTTCATGCCTACGCTTTTGCAGGGAAGTAGATTTTTTGGCTTTTTGTATAATTTCTGAGCTTACAGGTATCACAACTACAGTCCCCTGACAGATTCTAGTATGGAATCTGGTATCCAAAATACGAGGCCACAAAATTTGAAAGAGTAGAGAAGTTACTCATGGGAAGCAGTCACACAGGTCAGCTTCCTTGCTTTCTCCCTCTGTACTCTCTCCTTGGAGCTGGCTACACAGACTGCCTGTGTCAGTCTCACCTGCTGCACCATCCAGGCCACAGGGCGGCGAGCAGGACAGCTGAGCGGCAGCCCCATGGCTGGTGACCTTGGCCTTCCTCTTGGCCTTGCCTTGCTCTTCTTCTCTCACAAGACATAGACATTTTGAGTTTGTTTCAGGCCCATGGCTTTATAGTAAACTGGAGCTAAAACAAAGATGGGCCCAGGAAGCCTTTCCAAATATTTGCTTCCATGTGCTAGCTTTGGCAGCACACATACCAAATATTTGCTTCCTCCTTGACCCAGGAGAAAGTGCCAGTTTCTACAGACTTTTCAGGGTTTGCTCAAACGTTACCTCTCATAGAACCCTTTCCTGTCCAACACAAAGATCTCAACTGTCTGCCGATATCACTCTCTTTATCGTTTTCTCCTTACCACTTATGATTACCCATCATCTTGTATACCTTAATGTTTTCTCTTTATTGTCTGAATTTCCCACTGGAAGGGAAAAACTTCTGTTTAATTTTCCATCCCTGTTACTGTAGTAGCCAGGATAGTGCCTCACCCTTAGATGCTTAACAAACTTTCACTGAATGAGTGGATGCCTGCACAAAGTGGAAGAGGTAGATGTCTGGAAAATGCACCATTCCTCTAGTCAACAGAAGACTCCGTCTTGTTGGTTGAGCGTGGTGCTGTGCTTTCCTTGTACAGAGTTTGGCCCAGAGGGGTCTTTTCTTTCTGTGTTCTGCTGTTTACAAAGTCCAGGACTTCTGTTTTTGTGTATGTCCTAGAAGTAGTTAGAGAGACAAAAATTAGTAATAAGCTACTCTTAGAAGACTTAAAAAAATTTAGATGGGAGTTATAATTGCTAGATAAGGAAGTATAATTTCAATTAAGAATGGTTCAGATCTTAAGTTATGTATGTCTATTTCTTCCATTTAGAAAAAACTTGTGTTTGTTGGCAGACAGGTGAATTTGCAGCTTCACTGCTTTTTTCTGGTAAGCATTTACACTTGGAGGATCCCAGACTGGGCTCTCTGTTCCCCTATGTAAGTCAGTACATTTCCATTTATTTTTCCATGGCTGAAGAATGGGAAAGATTGAGTCACTAAATGATAAGAAACTTCCTAATTAAGACAAACAAGTCTTCTTAGTTCAGAATGGAAAGTTAGATCTAGCCTTAATCAAGGAGCCTGAAGAGAAAGGACATATTCTAATGGGAATTTTAAAGAGGTAGCCCAATCTTTGATTGATTAATGATGTTTATACAGGGACACCGATCTTTTCCTATTTGCTGGGCACAAGAAGCTCCTGGGTGTTTGGTAAATGTAGGCCACAGAGTCTCCAAAATTGAGGGCCTAGAATCTTAAATTTAATAAGTGCCACGGCTGGTTCTATTGTAAGTTGGTAAGACACTAAGCAAGTATAAATATTATAGTAGACCTTAGCCCATGGGCGGGGGGGGGAGCAATATTGGCCTCTAAGTTACCAGATTAGTGAGAGTCAGGCCCAAACTCCTGTCTGCTCCTGAAGAGGTAAGCATCATATATTCATTCAGCATCTTCTCATTTTTATTTTAAACAAATGTGTAATACCATTGCTTGCTTATTTATTTCAAATTTTAATAATTGAGTTGACAGAGCAATTAGAAGAGCTGATGGTGCCTGCTAGAGCTAGTCAAGCTGAAGTCTAATTAGAAGAACTAACAGCCGAGAGTCTATAAGGAAATAATGAAAACAAAAGCTACTTCCAAAAGCACAGGAAGAGTTGCAGTGTGGACCTGTTTGGCCTGGGATAAAGAGATCTCAATAACTCCACAGGGCATCACTGAATTGCACTAATAATGTTTCAGAGTTAATAATGAAGGATTGGATCGTTTTAATATTCTCTGTTTCAGTCTTCAGGGAAGTAGGGTGAGTCTCCCAAAGTTTTAGGTGCACAAAATAATATTAAATATGGATTAGACTTTGGTTATTTGTGAAATTAACAGAGGTGGAAAAGCTTATTCCACAGATAGTGAGACACTCAGTATTTCCCCGTGGGCAGCAGCTAAGTGCTGCCCTTCTGGCAGATGTGGGGCTGGGCTAGTGGAGGAAGTGACTGAGCTGTGGTCACACAGTTTGCAGTCAAGCTGCCGGGAACTGGGGGCCGTGGCGGTATGTACCGGGCTGGACAGCCTGAGACTCACACCCCCAGTACCTCTTGAGCCTTGCTATGAGCACAGATGCTCAGATCCTATCCCACAACTCCTGAATCAAAACCTGCAGCTTGATAGGTTTCTCAAGTATATTAGGATGTGGAAGTGCTAATATTGGTACAGCTGAAATTTCACTGCCAAGGGTGACGTTTCCCATCGAGACCCAGAAAGGTCAGCATGCAGGCACCAGGAGCTCACAAGCAGGTTCAAATCTCATGAAACTGCCACAGATCATCCAGAGGTAGCCACGAGTCTCATAAAGCAAAGATGAGATAATATGCTGGATAGATCTAAATCTCAATTATCAATCTTAAATTTTCTTTAAAGGCTTTTTTCATGACAAAGCAAATGTATATTTGAATCAATGCTATTTAAAACTGTTTTGATGCGGTAATATTTATATGCAATATAAGGCAAAGTAACATTTGAAAATACACATATCTAGGTAATTTCCACTCTGATTAAGATGTAAAACACATTCTTCTTGTCTCCTCAAATTAACTCTCACCCCCGTAGCCAATGTTTGTTTTAACTTCCATCACCACTAATGGTTTTGTTTGGTTTTGAACTTAACACAATTTTAAGAAATCTTTATGATCTCTTCTGAGAGTAGATCCTCTTCCTTACCAATTCTTCTGCAAAACTGCTAATATCATTGCAAGTATTGATAGTTTTCTCTTTTATTGGTGACTAGTATTCCTTGAATAAATGTACTACACACTGTGTGTTCATTCTCCTAGTGATGGATATTTAGCCTTGTTGTCTATGAAAAAGATGCACGAAGAAATGGATGAGTTCAATAATTGAATGTGTAATATCAGTATTAAGGATCCAGGATTTGATAAAATTTGAAAATGAAATTTCTCTTCATTCCTTGACTCTCAGGGAATATTCTCAAATTAAGGACACTTTTTAGGACAAATGCCAAATCCAGTGTGGTAAGTTAAGACTCAGGAAGCCCCGCTCAGGAAGGTGACGCATCACAGAATCTTTCAAAATGCACAAAGTAGGAAGCCAAGAGCTACTGAGAATTGTTTTCAGGACACAGTGTTTGATCCTAATCCAGAAGAGGTCAATATGCCTCCAGATGGATTTCAGGATCCCCTTGACCAGGGTCTGCAGTGGACCTTCCTGACTTTTCCAAGGTGTTTGTGGCAGGTGTTCTGTGCCTCTGTCAGCAGGGCAGGCTGGACATGTGGGCCGCATGAGTTGCTTCTTTAGTGTGGTTATCTTCATATTGAAAGGAGTCATATATAAGAAGCTAACACCAATTGGTCTGGTGTGTGCAAGGGAATGATTCAGAAGACAAAATCTAGGACTATGAAATTGAGCCTCATGTCTTCTGTGAGATATTTGTTTAAGGGTTTTGACAGGAGTGAGAGTATTTTAGACAGGAAAGTAATACAAGTAATTTGTAACCAATGCATGAACTTTGATGCCTTTTCACTATGGCCCCTAAATTTTTCTACATTTCTTTCATAATGTCTTAGTTTTTATGGCTTATGCCATTGAATTCAGGCTCTGCGACTGGGCATCAGTCCCACAACACAGAGGAAACACTGACTGATTTCTAATCCTACACCCTAGGAACCTGAAAACTCCACTTCCCCTTCTCTGGCATGTGAGCTCCTGAAACCTCTACGGTGGAACCAGGAAAGAATATGAACCGGTCACTTGCATCCTAGCAATGGGTGTTCATGAGGTGGGAATTGTATCCTAGAGATAGTTAACCATGGGTACTGTAGGAAAATTGTATGTTTATGTGATACATTGTATACTACTAGAAGAAGGGTCAGGTCCAGTGGGTCAGATCAAATACCAGCTAATTTCATTTCCACTGAAAGGAAAAATTTAGATTCGTTTGAGTGAATCTGTGTAGGTCCATACTATTCTGAAAAAAAAAATACACTAATGTAACAGATATTTCCTGACAATTTGTTTCCATCTCACTCAAATACTGCAACTTTTCAACATCTCCAACTATATTTTGATCTATTTGAGAGAAGAAATCAATATTTTTATTTATCTCTCTCTTTTTCATCATTGGTACTGCATCTTGCACACAGTAGGCTTTAAGGAATCGATACAACAGCATATTTTATTATTTTTATTCTTTTTGTCTTTTTGAGACAGGGTCTCACTTGTGCTCACTTTGTAACCCAGGTTGGCCTTGGACTTGCAATGATCTTCCTGCTTCAACCTCCCAAGTGCTGGGATTACAGGCATGAGCTACCATGCCTGGCTCAGCAGCATATTTTAAAGGATGCTGTCCTGATGGTGACCACAACTGAGAAAACTGCATGTTGTAGAACTAAGAAAGGAGAGTGAGTTTCTTTTAATGGTTTATTTTGGATGGGACACTAGCTCAGATGGATATGGTGACATGGACTTGGGTAATAAAGGCAGATCAGTACAAAGAACCTCATTAAATATTTAATCAAAATTTCATGATCTATATGAGGAGTCAAAAAAGCACCCTGAAAAGTCACAAAAATTAATTTCGAAAGGAATTAAAAATGGAGACTGACAGAGCTGGGTCAAGGTGTTGTGTTCTACGGGGCTGCCTGATTGTGCTCCTGTGAGAGGCATCCCAGAGCTCTGAACCAGGAAACAGCACCTCAGGCCTGGCCTCTCCCAGACTTGGAGGTGCTCAGAATCATTGTCACATACTCTTGGCCATCTCAGAGGAAACAAAAGTGTGTGTTTGGGTCTGGCTCTAACTTTCAAGAAGACTGAAAAATTCAGTCACTCCTCAAACACAAAGCTCCTCTTGTTTTCCTTTGTTCAGGAGGGGCTTGTTCTCTTCCTGGAAGACAGGAACAGGAAGTGTGGGCAGGGCCATCCCCAAATCCCCAGCATTGGTTCCTGAGCTTTTAATTCATGGAGGAGATTATTGTGTGAATTTCTTTAGCTTGTTTTCCTCCTTTAATAGTATTGGGTAAAAATAATAAAAAGTTAGCTAGATACCTTCAACTCCAAGTATAAGTCAGAAAGTATATGTGGAAAGTCACCACAGGCACAGAAGACTTATTAAAAATGGGACAAATAATGTCAATGTAAAATAAATGTGAGCACAATAGTAAAACTTGAGTGCTTAACTGTTAAAATTTAAGTTAAAATTAGCATTCACATAACTAAAATGATTTAGTGTACATGTTTGGCTAATATAAACAAGAGTCAAAACATGATGTACAAATGCTTGCTAAAGAAAATTAGCAGTTGAGTCAAACCTTACACTGTACAACATGACTGTAACATGATTCCCATGGGATTTTCAAACTTTTTAACTTCAGGCATAGAAATATAGGAGAAAGCAAAATATATTCTAGTGTTCCAACTGGGATTATGTTCAAAAAAGCACACATCGTAAATTTGAATTGTGTGTATTCCTCAATAAAGAAGTAGATATTTTGTACACCAGATGCTGTAACTTCTAATAGCAAGAAAAAAGATAATCATGCACTCAAGATTACTAAAGGACTCTATGCCTTAGATACTAGAGATTTATCAAAATATTGATAATAGATGAAGTTAGCTAAAGTTACACATAAAGAGAAAGCCCATTATAAGTGAAGCGCTTAGAATCCACTAACTATCCAAAAATACAGCTGTGAGTTAACTACACTTACATAGAAAATTTCATTAGACTCATGAAAACTGAGACCCGGGGTAACCGAGAATCAAAAGATTTCCTCAGCATGCTCCACATATATTCTTGGAGTGATGACCAGACCTGTAAAAGATTAGTAAAGTAAGTTTTGCTATCGAAGGCAAAAGATTTCAGTACAACATTTTGAGTGCCCTGACTGGAGGGATGAGTGAAGTCAGAAAGCTTGCAGGCGCTTGCGATCTGAATTCAGTTGTCCATGGGGGAAAGCTGGACAAAGGAGAGTGGGAGCATATACCCTTCTCTGTGAAAGCTCTCAGTTCCTGTTAAACCAACCCAGGACATCATGAAGGGGATTTTTCTCCATTTTACTAATGAAGCTGTTTGGATTCTGAGAGTTCAAGTGACCCTCATCAATGTGTTGTGAAAAATAAGTTGCAGGTTTGAATTCAAGCCTAGAGACATCAGGTTCCAAGCACATCCATCCCATCATAGGTATAAAGCAGTTGCTCTGGACAGTGAAAGAAGGCTTGTTTGGCTATATTCCATGTTCCAGAAAATAATTCTGAAAATTCTAAACCTGACACTGAAAAGATTTTAGAGGCATGACTAACTCATGTAAATTTTCAGAGCCAGCTATTTGACATGAGTTTTCCTGAAGTAATTTACTTTACCACACTAAAGAGATGATGGAGGGAGACATTGCACAACTCTAAACCATCCCTCACTCCTTACATGGCCTGAGACATAAAACTTGGTATAACTGAGGGTTCTGATGACACTAGGGATAAATTCAATAATTTCAAAGCTGGAATAGGAACACAAACACCTTCTAGCTGAGATTTTGTTTTATACCCTTTTCTATTTGAGAGGGAAAGAAATAAATGACTGTGTGGGTAACAAAAAATATAGAAAGGGAAGGATTGTTTGGGTCTCTAATAGGAGTTATCTGGTCAAAACGAATGGTTTGTGATATTGAAGGGTGGAATTCCATGACAGCAGAGACTGCCTGCTGTTTCCATTCATACCCAGGTTTTCATTTTTCTTGACACGCTTCTAAGTGTTTCTCTCATCCCCCAACAGGCTGTATGGTAGGATCTCCTGCCTGGAACATTAGAACGAACAGTGGGCACGAACTGGGTGACTACAGGCAGCACGCTCTCTTTACATTGATCCATCCATCTGAAACAGGGCTCTTACAGATAAAGATTCCATGGTCCCAGATCCCTGTGGTAGCCCTGTGGTTCCCTGTGGCCTGGCTCCTGTAAGAACGCTGAGGACAGAGGATTCTATCTGCTGACTTGAGATACAGAAAGAAATGCACCATTATCTGGTTTAGTCACAGGGGATTTGCAAGTTGCTTATTACTACAGTTGGTCTATCCAGTATGTTAATCAACACATTATTTGCATTTTATCCTTACTAAAATAACTAAGATGATTACCATTTTAAGTTGAAATTTGAATTCTAGAAATGCATTCTGGCTATGAACCTGGATTCATTGAGTTACAGGAGCCATGCAAGTATATGGAGAACAGGGTTGAAAGTGTCCACCAAGCCTCGGGATATAGTAACAGAGTTTCGTTTATTTCTTGGAATGCCTGTGTATCAACGTAAACTTGTAATAGAGTAGAGGGAGGGATCTCCTTTTCCCAGGTAGTGCTGAGACTTGGCCGATGGAGCTCTGGGCTGTGCTATGAAAACAGAGTTGAGGCCTTTATTTACTTAACTGAACCAAGTAGAAAATGTTCAGGAATGCCCCCTTGTGCCCGCTCTTCCACTGCAGTCAGCACTCGTTACCCAGAGCTGAGACTCCAGGGCTCCGCTCTGTCTGCCCGGCTTCAGTTATCGTCCTGGAGTGCAAGTGAGCACTGCGCCCTACTTTTCCCACAAAACTGGACTCAAGCTTGATTTTACTATAAGGAAAATTAGAGAGAAGACTTTTCACCCCGCTCCAGGGCCAGCCTTAAAACCTGGGTGGATCACTTCATGCCCCTGTCACTTTAGCCAGACCTGGCCCAGTGTCCTTTGACCATTTTAGGAAGAACTCTACAGCTTATGACTGAGCCCTAAGGTATTAATCTGTCAAGGAGGTCGTGAGACTATGGTAGCAGGATGATTGGCGCATGAGTGAAACAGAGGAGACAGTAAGAGAAGAGCAAGAACAACTGCTATCATGGGGGTTGATACATTAAGCCAGGTGGCAGAGTTAGACACAGGAGTTAAAATGCAGGTGTGTTGTTAATATATAAAAGATACCAAAGTGTATTGAAGCCTTCAGGTATAAGGCTATCTTGTGGAAGACTCTCAGAGTGGAAAATATGATACATTATTTACTTTCCTCACTAATAGATGCATTTTTGAGAAGGAACAAGGGAGATGGCTACTTTGAACATCATTCGAAAAAAAAAAAACAAATGGCTGACTTTCCATGTATAAACATTGGTGTAAAATCCAAGGAAGGACATACACAGGACATACTCTCATGTGTGCACTGGTCATTAGGAAAACAGGGTTAAAATATTCACAGAAAACATGAGCGTATGTTAAGGAACTGAAGGGCAGAGGATCAGTTTTAAAAAACATAATCATTAAGAGCAAGAATAGGAATCTCTAAGAATGAAATTTGACAATTTGATTTAAATAATCCTATAGAAAAAGAAAAGGAGGATGACATAAAGAAAACAAGAAGTTATCTGCAATTCAGAAATGATGGGAGAAAAGGTACATTTCGGAGGAAATAAATATAAAGTAGTATTTTAACTGGAAAATTTATTGCAGGAATGTAAAACTCAGAATAAGTCTGGTTTTGAAATGTACTGAGGACCACAAAAATGTCTCTGTTTTCCACTAGGTATGCAAAAGGGTAGCAGGCAGGATCCTCTTGGACTTGGTATTATAATGTTAAAAGGGAGAAAAAACAAGTTGATATTTGTTTTGCTTCTATTTCCATATTGCAGTGATCTTCAGAGGAAAACAGTAAAGTTTCACCAAGGGAGTTTAGCTCAAGGTGGGCCAGGAAGAAAAATTAAAACACTGATTAATCTCTGCTATGAGCGGTGCACTTATTTAACAATTACAGTTTGGAGGTTGTCTGCCCATGCTCTCCTAGGCTGTGAGTGTGCTATGCATCTGTATTCAAGAAGCTTTAGTCTCTAGTGACATTTTATACACACATCTTCTATGCTCCTAGGGATTTAAAGATATCATCACAGAAAAGGGTAGCATTGCTCAGAGAAAGCTGGTCAGTTGCTCAAAGATGCAAAGCATTTTTAGTTGAGACACTACAAGGTCAACCTAAGCCTGTCAACTACAGAAGCCATGCATTTCTATTTCTCCTACTCTCCAAACAGAAAGCAGACACTTGTATAAACTACATGCTAGGACAAGAAAATAATTGCAAGAATATTGGGAAAAGAAAAAACAGAATATTGCAAAAATTGGTCCACATTTTACAAAATTAAAAATACGAAAAGTTTGAGACTACTACAAGAGGACACATACTTGATTAGTCAAGGAGTAAATTATTTGTTCTAGAACTTATAAGTCAGGATCTAGGGCATATTAAAGAACACATTTTCTTCAATGACACATGAATACTTATAAATAAGTAGTAGTCACTAACAGGCTCAGCAACTTCCAGAAAGTCAGGCCATATTTAACTTGCAAAGCAGTGATTCTGGTTCAAAAAGCATTTTGCCACAGAGCACAAAGATTTTCAAACAAGTCTCTTTGATAACTTAATGTTTATTGATGCAGGTGGGATTGTGCATTGGCACTGATTTAAAATTATACCAGAAGATTACTGGAAAAAGTCTTTGGGTAAAAGGTGAATGAGATCTTTGCAGTTCCAGAGAAAGCTAATGATGATTTGTTTTTAGTAGCATAAAACCATTAAAATGGTTGGAATCATCTAAACTGGAACAGAGCCTCTGTACTCCCTGCTGTGTGTTATGAGAAAGGGTCAGGTTTCGGGGAGATGCTACAGATGGTTCTAACAGAAAAACCTCTCTGCTTCCCTATGTAAGTGTGATTTTTTTCCCTTATTGTCTTGTGACATTTCTGTATTTTCTCAGTTTACTAGTCCTAAAAATGTCAGCTCTAAAATATTTCAGTGAATTTAGTGTTAGACCATTTTAAGGGTATTTTTCTAGTTGATAACTGAAATAAAAGAAATTAGAAAAACAAAAAGCCTTGCCTTCAATGTCAGGAAAATTCAAAACTGAGATGGACAGTTGCTTGTGGAAGCAGAAGTCACAGCCTTGAGCAGCGTGCACTGTGGCTGCATGCCCTGATGGTAACTGGTGGTGGTAGGAGGCAGGCACGGGCCTCCTCTTGGGCAGAGACTTTCTCATAAGCATGGATGCCTTGCAACCTGCAGAGTGCTTAACACAGTATGTTCAGTGGTTAACTAAGTGCATGGTTAGATGGTGGAATCACTAATCAACAAACATTTGCTGACAAGTGCTGCACTGAGGTAAGGAGGGCAGAACATGCCTGGGACTCTGTCCTGCTTTTAGTAGTTCTTGTGGTCAGTGGGACAGACGATGTGCGAACACATTAGCATACCATGCAAATGTAAGCAAAAACCGTGTTTCTAAAAGGCCAGTCTAAAACAGGGAAGATGGATGTAATAGACCATATTAGATTCATAAAGGCATTTGAGGTGGAATGAACTGATCTAAATGATGAATGATGGGGGGAGGGTCCTAGAAAGTTTTGTTACAGAAAACAGACCCAAATATGGGAAAAAATATGGAACCAGGAAGATTAGGAGGCAGTATATTATACCGGTAAGCTTTTGCCTAGTATCTCTTCCAAAGACCTAGGCCCCTTCTGGTGGAGCCCCAGGGCTTTTAAAGGGAAAGTGAGCAGGGAGGTACAGAGGCAGATTTGGTGCGTATGATTAGAGGGTTGGGTGACATCATGGGATGCTGAAGGAGTTTAAATATTTCAGGTTACATCATAGGGCCATCAGTTATACAGAGCATGGGTTATACAGAAGAAGAATTGTACTGTTACACTTTAAGTTACATTGCAAGGCCGTTAGTTATACAAAGGCAATAAAGACAGGGGTTATACAAAAGGAGAAGTGCTATGTTATTAGGCCTGCTGGACATGTCCACTTAGTCTTGGCAGGCATCCTGAGCAGACTTTTATTTAAAATTTTAATTTTCCCTTCAGTTTCATCACATATTGCAAGACCAGGAGATGGACTGTTGAGGTGGCAGAAATGAGGGCTACAGTCATACAAGTACCGCTGACATCTGTAGAGTGCCTTGTAGCCACCAAGCTCAGGAACTCTCTGTCACCTTCTTTGTATGTCAATATCTGGTAATCAAACCAGGGATTAGCCCTGACTCCCTAGCTACTAAATGATCAAACTAGAGCTCTCCCTCTCTTGTAAAACTGTTTTTCACTGAAGAGCTTTACACTGAAATGAAGGTTTCACCAATGCCTCACTTTTCTGTTAAAACACTTTGAGCCCAGGGTTTTATGCATAAAATACTATGCATCACAGGTAAATCTTAGACAGCCCTGTGAGTTAACCAAGAAGCTGACTCTCTTCCCTCCTGTCTTCCCTCCCCTGCCTGGCATCATGGGAGCCTCACTCACAGCGGGCACTTGGTGTCAGGATAGTAAGAGCTGATCTCGGCGTCTTTTTCTTTCTTTCTAAAACACTAGGCTGTGTAGACCAATGGCTCCACTTCTTTTATCATGGTGATGATGTTCTGACTTGATGGCCATGAATCTGTTCTTTATACTAAAAATTAATGGCACCGTGAAGATAAGTCATCGCCGTGCCCTGGCTGTCTGGACAGAGCTAAAAAGAAGAGTGACTGTCGTTATAAACATACTGCTTCTGAGCTCAGGACCGGTTTGGGGAAGACAGACATTCCTACTGGAAGTTAGCAACCCAAAATGCTCTTTTCAGGTTGTAATTTCCACGACTGAGCTTTTGAATTTCTTAACAGGAAGCCTTTGAATTTATAAACAGAAATCAAACTGAAATACAAATTATTGATGTATATAATGTAAAGCATGCCGCATTCAGTGCTTTACATTAACCAGAACTGTTAGTATTGATGTTAAAATGAGCTTTAAAGTAAGAAACACAGGATTCAGCTTTCTGCTTTCATTTGTTAGCATTATGACTATGTACAAGCTATTTATTTAGTTTTTTGCTGCGAGGAGTTGAACTTACACCCCCATGCTTGCTAGGCAGGCATTGTGCCACTGAGCTATATCCCCGGCTTCTGAACAAGCTATTTAAAATTTTTAATGCCTCATTTTCTTATCTGTAAAATGGAGACGTTAAAATTCTATAATTATATAAAATGGACAAGTTGATATATATATATATATATATATATATATATATATATAAGAGAGATTAGCAATTAACATAGTCAAAGATAGCATTGTTAATCTTAAATTCTTAATAAGTATATGTGCTGTATAGGATTCTATGAAAAAGGTTTTCAGAAGGCAAGATTCTATTTCATGTTTGAAAAAAATGTAAGGATTAGGTAATTCTGTGGGGTAAATGATGATCTGGGGCTTCAGTACTGACTGAGGTTCAAGACCTGAGTTTCCTTTCCTACTATTGTTTTTTAGATTATTTCACCTTTATTGTTATAAACTCATCTTCTGTCTTAGAGTTTTGAATCCAGAGAAGATCAGACATATTATCAAGTACACCGACATCAGCTCTTACTATCCCGACACCATTGATTTATGTTATTGAGAAGGAACTGTAGTACCAATGATTTTTTCAAGACAATGGACTAAGAAACCAGTAATAACTTCCATTCCAGCTTGTTCAGAAAAATAAATTGTGCATGAATTAGAAAGAATACATCTAGCTGTAAATCTGACTTTATTTTTACAGTAGACTGTCACATTTAAAATATTAATTTAAAGTTATGTTAGTCTGTATCTGGCATTTCTATACTTACACAGTTCATCTATTCAGTAGCCCATTTAGTATTATATTACATCACTCTATTATAAAAATTATTTTTAGTAATATTCACAAAATGAAATTTAAAATGCAGGAAAGAAATATGTAAAAATGTTGAGTTTTAATTCAAAGCTGCATATATAGCTATGTAAATGCAACAAAGTAAATGCGATAATGTAAAAAGACAACTGTGATTAATAATTTTAACTGCATTATTATGTTTTTAAAAATAGAAAAATACATCATAAATGTTTTAAAAAAGTAAACTTTGCAAAGTTTAAATGATAATTTCCAAATGGAATGATGAACTGTAGAGTTTGATGTCTCATTTTTTGTACTTTGTTATCACTGTGTAATTGTTTATACAAGTTAAGTTGCATGTGTAGGAATCTACAACCACACGGATTGAATGACTGAATGGTCCAGCTCAGAGTAGGATTATCCAGCACTGTCAGGTGCAGGTACACAAAGGTTCACAAAGGCTTTTGCAGACATCTCTTTCCAAAGCCATGTTCAGTGGCATCAATTTAGTACCTTCAAATTAGTCTTAAAGGTATCATAATATCAAGAAAGTTGGCCAGGGTGACAAATCAAGTTTTCATTTAGCAACCCAATTGTTGAACATTACCAGCACATCACACATCAAACTATCCTCTAAGTGAGCCCAAACTATCTCAGATGGTAGAGATGTCACTCTCAAGCACTCTCAAGTCACTATCAGCTAAATTTTTGACAGCCAAATACATCATTAGGAGTTCTCTGAATTAACTTTTATGTAGAATACATGTAAACAGAGAATTTGGTTAGAATTTAGACTGAAGTCACTGAGAATTGTCTCACAGTGTCAATAAAAACCAACTGATTTCAAAATAGTTTTATTATTGGATTAATTTGTACATTTGAAATCTACTTTGTAGAGGTATAATTTACTTATATATACAGTATTCACAACTTGATGAATGTGAACAGTTGTATCCACTTTAAATCCACCACCAAGAAACCTTCCTCTAATCTTCAACAGATTCTTCTTGTCCATCAGCTAACAATAGCTCCCACTACCCTGGTCCTGGGCAACAACTGCATTTTCTTTCATTATAATCGCACTTTTTGGAATTTTAAATAAATGGAATCTTACACTATGTATTGTTTTGTGCCAATTATTTTACTGATCATAGTGATTTAATAACTCATCCATTGTCTTACACATATGCATAGTTTGTTTTATTTATTGCTGAATGTTTCCCATTGATTATGTCTACTACACTTTGATTATCTCTTCAAAATTTATAAATAAGGAAACATCTAGAATGTTCCACCTGGGGACTTATAAATAAAGGTGGAGAGATTTGTGTGTGTGCCTCTGTGAAGATGTGCTTTTATTTCTTCTGGGAACACTGTAAGGTGTGACATGTACAGGTTTATGTCTAAAGCTTTAAAAGATGTACAGCTTTCTAAAGTAGTTGTATCCTTTATCACTCCAACCAGAAGTGCAAATGAACTGCAGTTGACCTGGTCCTCACCAATGCATGGAGAGAGGGAGCAGTCCTCTCCTCCCAGCAGCCCCAGCGAGACCTCCTGGACTTGTGGCAGCCAAGTGACCACACTGCTGCTTCAGACACTCCCACCTGAGTCAGGTCCATCACCGGCTGCAGGATAGGGACCCAGGAAAGAGTCGTTCCCAGGGAAATGGGTGCTCTGGGAGAAGGCTGCGTGTGGAGTCCCCACAGCCAAAGCTCCATGGCCCTCTACTATAGACAGATAAGTCTGCTGGAAAGAACAGCTTTTTAAACTCAGAAATGTTAAATTAGAGGTAAAATCTGGTTTTAGTGCAAGGCAACATAGCAACAAATAAACATATGCTCACAACATTTAGGGTGAGAGTGGCGGGTGGGTGTTGAGAGAGACATATGATGCCCATTGCTTTCTGTTTCCTTCATTCTTTGTTAGGAATTCATGGAAATCTGTCTGTACCACAGCACCCTGTGCTTACGAAGAGCAGATGGCTTTGTTCTCTCATGGCAGTGTGGCGAGCTGGGGAAGGAGCTGCAGATGGCCACACCAGAGGGAAGCTGGGGCAATGTGTGTGAGGACAACAGTAATTTAGGGACCATTGGATCTTTGGAAATGTAAGACTTCAGTCAGATTTCTTACCCTAAAAATGCAGAGTCCAGATAGATAAGTGTGCCCTGCTTTTGGCTTGCCTGAGACCACATATAAAATATCCAAGATAGGTACTATACCTATACTATACATATATAAGTAACAAACGCTCCTTTTTGTGTTTGTTGTGATATTTTTTAAAAAGGGCAGGTGTTTTGTGGGTAGTAGGTTAGACACACTTGGTGGAACCTTTGGTCATCACCTTCTGCATTCAACCTTTGGCTCAGGCAGAGGAGAAAAGAAACTTATTAATCAATATCTTTACTGATAAAGAACTCGACATGTAGTTGCCTCATTTCCATTTTTATAAGCTGCATGTTTTCTGAAAGCTCCTTGAGTTAAATGAATGGTAACCCTGCTGGCTCAGCCTTCGGTGCTTTACAACTTCCTATCTTCCTCTCTATTTCCTGTTTTCCCACCCTGTTCCTCCATGTTGTGAATCTGCACATTCCAGCACAAGCCAGAGTTATATCACATATACACACCAGATGCAGGTTTCCAAATTTACTCTTCTTCTCCCTCTCCTCTCTAAAATGAAAATTCTATGAAGAAGGTTTCTGTGCATTTCCTTTTCAGTGACGTATTTCTTTTATCTAGAGGAGTCCCTGCAGGAAGCTGGCATCAGTGTACTGGTCAGGGTCTTCTGGTCTGTTTTGGGTGGCGGTGGAAGGTGAAAATGTCTGTGGGATATGGCTGACTGGCTCGGGGATGTGGCCCAAACATAGAACAGTGCCAGGAAAAGAGAGATGCTTAAGAATTGTGCATTGAGTAGATTAAATGTATGCATTCTCTGAGGTTTTTATTGTTATTTCTTTGTGAAGGAGACAAAGTTAAATGTTGGTCAGTGAGAAAATACCAAAGGGATGGTGGCTTCAGTGAAATGCTGATGTTCACAATACTGACTCCAGAGAATTAGGCTGCCAGAGACACTTTCAAAGTCAGTCTTTCCCAGTCTTTCCCAGGGACAGCTTTCCCTGTCTCTGCTGTGGCCCCAGTCAAGGTGATCATATGGCGTTCTACAGTGTTGCTCAGCTGCCAAAGAAAGGAGAAGGATGGATGTGTTAACAGTGCCTCGTCCTCCCACAACTGAACTCCAGTCCAAGTAAAAGTGGCTGGGCTGTGTCATGCACTGTAGACTGGATAGGAAGAATGGAGATCCCTAAGGGACTAGGGACCGTAGATTCAAAGACAAAGACTAGTGGGAGGAGTGAAGCTTAAAGGTACAAGCAAATTTTAAGAGAATGGAGTACTAGAATTTATTATTTAACATGTATTTTCGTTCCTAGCTGGAGGGACACAAACATTCAGCCTCTAGAAGAGGTGGAGCCAGGAGCAGGGTGAGCTGGGCAGGCAGACCCTATGTTGCAGGAAACACATCTGTGGTGTGGATGGGGGGAGGGAAGTTGCAGTGGTGAGGACCTGATGCTTGAGGGACATTTTCTGAAAATAAAGCCAACAGCAGAGATGGCTGATGGAATTGGACGTGAGTGTGAAGCTCCTTGGTGTTTTCTCTGAATAACTAGTTTAATGTCAGTGTTAGAAGGGGGAAAGAGTCAAATGGGAAGGAAAAAAAGAGTTTTGTTTGGTCTTTATATTTGTAAGTTTAGTAAATGCATACATTTTTACAACTTTCCCCTCATTATTTTGTTTGCATACTTCTGTGACGGTTTACACAGAAAAAAGAGAAAGATGAATTAGTGGCCCATTTTCGAGGATAAAAATTGATCATCTGAAAAAATTGATCATCTGAAAAAGTTTCACCTTACGAAACTTATTGGTGAAAGCACAGGATTGTTTCTAAACTTGTGTGGAAAACGTGGGGGAACATTTGGGGTTTGTACTAACATACAGCCCGTCATATGCCGCAGCAGAGCCCCTGCTGGGCCGGGGCACAGAGCCTTGGCAGGCGCTGGAGTCTTCAGGTGCCTTAGCCACACAAGGAACTCACATCTAAAGCTGGCGTCTCTCTTGGCTTTTGGGGACAGGAGGGACAGGCTCTGGCTTCGTGTGACAGAACATGAGAGCTTCCCTTCTGGAACTGGTGTTCAGTGCGGGATGCACAGCTGCCCAGCTACGCAGCTGAGGATAGTGGAAACAGCAGTTCTCTGGCTGGGAGCTGAGAGCCCAGAGTGAGGGGGAGAAGCTGGGAGAAAGCAATTGAACAGCAGCTTCATAAATGCACTAAAACTGGCATTACTTTTTTCATTCTTCTTATCCAAAACGAGTCAATAGTAACAACCTGGTAGAGAGTAATTTTTCGAAAACTTTCTATTACTTTAAAATATGTCTTCCTTCCAGGCCATGTATAGGAAGGAAAAATTAACTCTGTAGAATCATCTAATCAATAATTAAAAGCTTTGCTGTGATCATTCTCCTGCTGCTTACACCATAGTAAAGCAGTAATGGGCCCAGATCACACATAGCTTTCTTTCTCCTTTAAATTAATTTTCCTTCATCTGAAGTAACTACATGGGCAGGGCTTTCCAGCTCTTGTGCAGAGGCTGTGAAATAAGAATAGCTGGGGCACAGTTTTGTATTGCTGGCCTGAAATGAAGAAGCCGGCTGGAATAGTCATTCCAGAACAGTGACCATTTGTGCTGGTTGGGAAAATATAAGGAATTTAAAGAAAGAGGAAGGATATGAGATGGAAAAGGAAAAAAAAGGCAGGAAATTGGTATAAAAATGGTTTCTGGAATGTTTGGAAACCCCATTAAGGCACTGGTCCTTCCATATGTTAGTTAGCTGAGAGGCAGCAACAGTCTTCATTCAATTCAACCCATGGAGTAGATTTCCTGAAGTCAGTGTGTGTAGCATGACCAACCCCACTAGTCCAGGCATAGTGTCATTCTTTAATGGATACTCCAAAGTCTCCTGCCAAGACATAACATTTCTACCTGCTCAAATCAGGAGAAAGACCCTTCTGATAACCCTCACACACACAGAGTTCACAAGCCCTCATACACACAGAGTTCACAAGCTCCATCAGGAGCCACCAGCCAGCCCAGATGTCCTGGTTGCTGGCTCCTGATGGAGCAGAAACCCCAGTTCATTCTAGTGGCATGAGGAGTGTTCCTTGGAACTGGCTGATGGCCCCACTTAAGGCTATCAGCACACAGATGAAGTTTCTGCAACACCAGGGGCAGGCAGTCATTGTCCCTATAGTGGCTGGGCTCAAAATTTTCCTGTTGGAAGCCAGCATCACCCACAGTCAAAAGTTGCTTGCATCATGCTTAGCTAATGGGTGAGGGTAATGGAGGTTTCTAAATAAGAGCTATAGTGTCAGTGATGGGCACCCTACATGGAAAAGCAAATTTAGTTATCTATCTAGTATTTAACAAAAAATGCTAATTTAAGTACTTAGGTTTGCTACTGCATAATATTCCCCATTTATATGTGAAACTTCATCTCCCATGTGGTGAAATTTAGAAATAGGGCTGTGGAAGGTAATTTGGTGATGAGAGAAGAGCCTCATAAAGAGGATTCATGTTCTTATCAAAGAAATCCCGAAGAACTCCCTGGCCTCTCCGCCATGTGAGAAAACACAACATGAAGTCGGCATCTACAAACTAGGAAATGGCCCCTCACTGGACATTCTGAAGCCTGTGGGCAATTTGATCTGTACAGCTAGCCTTCAAAACCAAGAAAAATAAACCTCCTTCCATATAAGACTTGGGACCGCGGTATTTTGTGATGGCAGTCTGATCAGTGCAAGACAGAACAGAGAGTGTAGGCACCCCAGCATCAAAAGCACCATTTGGAATTGAAGAGGGAAGATGGGAAAGAATGAGGCAAGGCAACCAGACTGCTAGGATGCCATGCAGCTTGTTTGAATAACATGCTATTCCTAAAACGATGGAAGGATGACTCTTCAGGCAACTCAGGGATTCTCACAGCTGTCTCATTTACAAAAGGGGGGTCATTGAAAGCAACTTCAACAGCGGATTCCACCAAGGGCCATGGAGCAAGGATGCCACGTAGAGTTCAGTGATGCAGCCCCTATATCCTGCTGGGTATAGTTGCCTGATCAGCGCCTCACCCCAGGGACCCCTACCTGCACCTGGAGGGTGGAGCATCTCAGAAAGGTCCCATACTGAGGTTCAGTAGAAATTTGTCCTGTTGAGCTGGGGCCTCTTCTGGACCTGTCACTCCTCTCCTATTTCTCTTCTCTTAAATGGACATTTCTGCCCTACACATGTTGTATTTTGGAAGCATAGAGTATGTCTGATTTTACAGGATGCTAGTTGAAGGGAATTTGCCTCCACATGAACCATACCTTGAGTCAAACCCATATTTGATTTGAATGAGACATTTGACATTAGACTTTTAAGGTGATGCTGCAATATGTTAAGGCTCTGGGGGCTAATGAGGTGGAATTCATGCATTTTGAATGTGAGAAGGACTTGAGTTTGGCAGGGCTAGGCTGGAGTGTTATAGGCTGAAGATTAGTGTTCCCTTAAAATTCGTATGTTGAATCCTATCCCAGTGTGATGGCATTTGCAGGTGGGAGTTATGGTAGATAACTGGGCATGAGGCTCGAGCTTCATAAACGGAATGGGGTCCTTACAGATCAAAGAGTTCTCTGGCCTCCTCTGCCACATGAAGACACAGCAAGAAGATGGCTGTCTGTGAACTGGGAAAAAAGCCCACATTGAAACCTGGCCACACTGGCACTGACCTCAAACTCCCAACCTCTAGAACTATGCAAAATGAAAGTCTCTTGTTTGTAAGTCACCTAGTTTATGGTTGCCACCATTTCTTATGATGTGTCAGTTTGAATGGATTAGGAAATGACCAACTAAGGAGAAAACCACAGTACGGGTGTCTGAGGATGATTGGCAGGTAAGCCAGTAGATTGAGAGGAAGACCCACAATGCATGCAGGTAGCATCAACCAATGGGCTTATAGTTTGGAGAAATAAGGCAGGAAAGAAGGGTGAACATTTCTGAAAAGCTGTCTTTGTTGTCACTGCTTTTGGACACCATCTCCAGCTTCTTCAGCCTTTGAACTTAGACTCATACCAGCAACTGTCCAGGGAGCCTCAGGCCTCAGCCAAGGACAGGCACTGCCCTCTCGGTCTCTCTTGTCTTGTGGCTTCCAGCTTCTTGGGTTGAGCAGTTCCTGGGTCTTGTGGCTCTTCAGCACATGGATGGCCAGAGTGGACTCCAGCTTTGATCCTGCTAGCTGACGGCAACACCCGGTGTACCAGTAGACCAGTATTTCCTGCTGATTCTGTTCCTCTGGCGAACACTTACTGATAAAATGCTGTTCTATACAGGAGGACGAAAACATGACTGTCTCTTTGGAGCAAGGGTGCCATCCTAATGTGTAAAGGTACCATTGGAGAACTGGGTCTTTTTGTTTTGAGATTCATTTAGGCAATTTGCTTGAAATAGTCCCCAACTGCAGCCTGCCTTTCTATTCCTGGGTAGAACTTTCTAACTTCCAACAACACCCCTGCTTATGAGGCTGTGTTACCTGTGGTCGTAGGGCTGATTGCCTGTGGGCTGGACCCTGATTGCCCAAGGGCTCAGCATTTCTGTCGCTGAGAAGTCTCATCTGGCAGAGCCTGGGCAGTGCTGGGGGGGTTTCGCTGCTCGGGTCATTATCCCTAGTCCTGGCCACCCTCGCATCTGACCCCTGCCAGCTAAACAGGATGCAGTGCTTCATGAGGTTTGAGAGAGGATGACTTCCTTTAGTATGTGTGCAGGGACCATGCACCCTGGCAAAATGAACTTATTTTTCTATCTGTGGGAAAGATGCCTAAGAGAGAGTTCCCACCACACCCTGTTCTCCCCCTACCTACTGCTCCTCCTCAATGTCATGTCCCCTCAGAAATTCATTCTGTGGGCATTAACAAATGTGCATGTCCTTCTGGATAGGCTCTTTCCTTTTTCTAATGGATGGCAATACTTATGTAATGAATTTTATTCATCGTGCTTCCTACTCTTGTTACAATACTCCAGGGAAGCAACCTGAAGACAGTGCCTATGGGAGAAATGGATGTTCTTTCTCACTTTCTCTTCCTTCATGGCTTGTTCCAGGCTGGCCAGCACACTGCCTTTCCTTTGTTAGCATTCCTCTGATACTGCTTTCCCTTTTTGTTTTAGTAAAGAAAGTTGCTCTGTGATCAGTGTTGTTATGTCACAGAGTGTAGCTTAATTGTATTTATCGATAGGACTGATTTCTGTGTTACATTATTTTAGATTTTCTCTTTTCATATTTTTTAAAATACTGTGTTTACCTCTGTGTTGTCAAACATACTCTTTTCTTTATTCTCTGACTTTTAAGGAAGAGATCAGAATATTTGGCCTTCTAATTTTGGCCTACTTCTATTTACAGAACACTGTACTATTTATGTTGGGATCTGAGGTTTTAATTTTAACATTTGTTTCAGTCTTTGTTCTATGGCTAATAGACTCAGCAGTTACCACTTTTTTGCTGTGGCTTTTTAAATCATTTCTTGATCAGTTAAATTTTGCTGTCAAATTCCTTAAGAAAAGATGAGAACAACTCTCCTGTGTTCTTGTGCTTATATTAAGTATATAGACTGAAATCTTTTGTTTCAGGGAAATCTTAATAAATTATATATTTAAACATGTGTATGTTCCCTTTTAGTTCAGTTTATTCTTCTCTAAACTTTGAATATGTTGTTTTTATTGTTCCGGGTTTATCTTTCCTATCTATGAAGCTGTAATGGAATATTTTCAGTTTTTTGTTTTTTCTTTGTCTAGGAAAAAGAGAAACTGAAAAAAGTCTGGCCTGGAGAGGCAACAGAGCTTCCTCAGCCTCCTGCTTGGCTGTGGCCACACATCAGTGTGGGGTTTAGACCTGGCCCTCCTAGCTCTGGAACGAAGACATACAAGACGCCAACAGGCAGGTGGTTTCCAGGTATCAAAGGCGGTGTAGGCTTGGCATCCACTGGAGTGTGAAGCAGAGGCTTTGGCCAGAGCGTCAGGGATGTCTCATGAGTGAGAGGAGACCTGGAGATCCCCATAGTGTGGCTTCTACCGAAAACAGTAAAATTTACTCTACAGGTCTAGAACTATGAAATTTGAAAATATTTCCTTATGCCTATCTTCGTCTTCTTGACAAAACCTTCAAAAATTTAAAGATAGTTATTCTAAAAGCACTTCTAAAAGAGTAGAAATCAGGTGTATGAGTGTAGATGACACAGCACTGGCAACAGTCAATGCTGGCAATAGAGTGGGCCAACTGTCACCCAATGGCCAGCGAGTAAAGATCCAGGCCTCTGGGTAGCTGCTTTGCTCTCATAAGGAACAGGCATTAACTCAGAGAAATAGCCCCTTCGCAAGGAAATCCCTGCCATAATTGGCTCACATCAGGACTGTCTTAGGGCGCCAACTTGGCTCACACAGAGCCTTTCTTCAGGCCCTCTGTCTGACATCTGATTTTCAGTTCTAGGACAGGAGGACTGCCAGTGACAGTCTGTAATTCCCAGGCAAGGGCACAGAGAAGAAGCCCAAGATCCAGGCCCCACATGATGAAAGAGAGGAAGAGTTTAGGGGAAGTGAGTAGGGCTGTACAGGATGCCAGCACAGAGCTCCGACTCCTTTCTTCAGCTGCGCAGTGAGTTACGTATCTGCTGCTCTGCAGATACCACCCATATTTTCCAGCTTTTGGCGTTTCCTCTTTCCACTTGCTCTCTGAGATAGGAGATAACAAAATATTTCTCCCTGCACAGACTGCAATGAATTTTGCCAGTAAGTACAGATCTTAAAACTATCTTGACCTTCTCGTATAAAAGGCATTTTCAATTGCTTGCTGATGGCTCTGCAGTGCACATCATTTCTCACACTCATACTCTGTCATTTGTCATGTGTCTGGACATTTCATTACCAGCAATATTTTACTATATATCTTCTTTGCTACTTCAAGTGCCCGTTTTTAACTTTTAGACAATAGACATGAACCAGTCAATAAAAGAACATCCTGTTACGTGGTACTGAAGAATAGGTACTCTGGTATCAGAAACTCTGGGCAATATATTTAATTCTCCCTAAGCTCAGAAAAATAGGTGCCATGCCAGTACCTACTGTAGAGAGTTATAGTGAGAAATGCACCTTCTGTTTAATACTGTTTGCTGGGCACCTACTGTGTAAGTGTAGTGATGAAAAAGAATGCAGAATAAGGGAAACAGAGCACAGGGTGCTACTGCAGATATGGCTGTCAAGAAAGCTGCCCCCAGAAGGTTTTGTTTGAGCAGAGATTTCATGAGGTGAGGATGTAGTCATACAAGTACTGGAGGAGAAACTTACAGGCAGAAGAAAGCACCATCATGATGATGCTTCATGGAGCATAGCATTGCCACAGAGAAGAGCTGAGTCATTCAACTTGTGTCTTCGTGAGCTGTGCCCTGTGAACACTAACGGTGATTGCCAACTTGATAGGATTAAGAGACACCTAGGAATAGTAAAGCACATGTCTAGGTGTATCTGGGGTCCAGCAAGAGGAGGGGGAACTATAGCACCAACCCATAGGCTTGCAGCCAAGGTGGAACGAATGTGGACAGGGAAGAAGTGGGACTATCTGCAATAGAAAAGTGCCACTGCACTTGCATGCGTGTGCATATCTTCCTCTACTGCCATCACCTGTGCACATCAGACTCCAGTTTCTCCAGCCTTTCAATGTGGACTCACACCAACAACTCTCCAGGGAGCTGTAGGCCTTAAGTCTCTGATCCTAGCTGCATCCTGATTCCTCTTCTTTTGTAGCTTCCAATTTCTCAGCTGAGGCATCTACTGGGTTCCCTGGCTCTCCAGGATGCAGCCACTGTGGACCACATACCCTCTGATCCTGTACACCTTTGGTAAATCCCACAGGGCTACAGGCCAAGAGGAAATCATGGTGTACACACAAATTTTTTTCTCAGCTGGAGTGTGTATTTATTACTTGGTGTCTTCATTCACTCATGTGGTGTAACACAGTACCTTAGTCAGTCACTTACCCAGAACAGAAATCTCCTGCTTTCAGTTTTAGAGTGTGGGAGTCCAAAGTCACAGCACTGGTACTTGCTCTGGTGAGGGCTGCTAAGGGCTTCTGAGACACTGTCATGTTCCTGAGTCCTTATGTGGCAGGAGACAGAGGCCAAAAGGGCCTCACTGGTCCCTCCAACTTCTGTACAGGGCATTGGCCCCATCCATGTGGGGAACCCCCATGTGACAAGACTTCATGAGGGCACAGCTGCTTCTCAGCACCATGGCATTGGGGGCTGTTGTGGTCAGAAATTCATAGTTAGAAACTCAGTCCGCGGTCCCAACACTGTGGCCCTCGGTGAGGTGTTTAGGGTGAACTAACACTGCCATGAAAGAGCTTTGTAGGGGTGGGTTTGCTCTGCTCATACTCCTTTGCCATGTGAGAAAGCAATGCCCTCCTCTTCGGTAGACTGAACCAGGGAATATGCATTCCAATTCTGTATGAATCATGCAGCATTAGGTATTGTGTTACATGAGCACAAGATGAACTAAGACAAAGCTGAAATTTAAACATGAATTTTGGAAGGGACACAAACACTTCAACCATGGCAATGAGTAAAATGTAATTATTGCCAACAATTTAAAAGATATAGATACAAATATGGAAGAGAAGAGGAAGAGGAAAGGGATGGATGGAGGAAAAGAGGGAGATATTGTTCTCTAAGTTGCCACTCCAGCATCAGTTCCATTCCGTTGTCTATGTATATTCTGACACATTTCTATGAACTCTATGGACACACACATAGATGCCTTAAATAATTCACTATTTTCACTCATCAGTTGATTTTTTACAGGTTTTTATAGCAACACATGCATTTGGCCATTTCATTTTTATAGGTTGTATAGTTCCCTGTTGAAAAGTAAAGCCCTAATTTTGTCCTATTATTATAACCCAATGTCTCCTCCACAGTTCACAAGCTGAGTATATGTGGTGGATTAACAATTGGTGGCCAACTTGTAACATGCAGTTGAACTGAACTAGTGTGGTGCTTGCTGGGTGTGGGAGGTCTATCTGAGGATTGTTGCCAGCAGCATAAGGGGCAGAACTGAAAAGGGAGAAGTTGAAAGGCTGTTGAGAGCAGGTAGAAGCTGTTGAGAACCTGCTATAAGCTGTTGAGAAGCCATAGGGAGCTATGGATTTCCCTGGAGCAGCTTGTCGTGCTGGCTTTCCTGATGAATTCTGCTGTTCTCATTGTCTGAGTAGCTCGGGACCTTGTTGTCTCTAAGAATGGCTTTAGTTTGCTTAGGGGGATCTCTAGTCCTCACTTTAAGCATCGCTTCCTGGCTCCAGAGGGTAAGATGGTGCACTGCTCATTCTCTTGGAGAAGCTTGTTGTGTTGGCTTTCTTGATGGGAACTCGACTTTCCTCATCATGGGAGGAGTTCAGGACCTCACTGTTGCTAAGGATAGCTGTGGTACTTTTCGGAGGAGCTCTGGTGCTTACTTTGAGCATCGCTTCCTGGATCTAGTTTATATCTCTCAGCCTGCTAGCACAGACTTTCTAGCTTCCACCACTGACCCTTGAGCTTTCCCAGTGCAGATCGGTGAAACAGGCCTGCATAAGACAATTGCTGTGCACTCAGGCCTCCAGTTGGATTGTGGGAGGCATTGTTATGGGCTGTAGGTCTTCAGCTGAACTCATGGAGGACATTACTGTGGGATCCAGATCCTCAGCTGGATTCTTTGGTCTTTAGTATGTGGACAGATTTCCTGCACTCTCTTGTGTATGATTCTTTGGGTGACTATTATGAATAGTCTTATAAAATATATGTCCTGTGTTATATTGCTCCCCTTGCAAAACCCCAAACCATAACAAAATATCATAGAAAAGCCATTGCATTTATCACAAGTAAGCTGGGAAGTCCAAGATGGAGGGACTGGTGTTGCTTTCTGTTATTGTTTGTGTCTGGATGTCCCCCCAAAGCCTCATGTGGTCATGAGGTGTGGGCTTTTTAGAGGTGGCTGAACCACCTCTTAGTTATTTTGTGGCTGACTTATGGTTCAGTGCTGGGATTAAGGGTATGAGTGCTATACCTGCTCTAGGGTAGGTAACGTGCACACAATTGTTATGGTTGATACATTGTGTCAACTTGGGGAGTCTAGAGGTTTGGCTAAGTAACTCAGCAGTTGTAAATCTTGGGGTAAAAAGGACATGCCCTTACCCTTCTGGGATGTTGTTTATTATGTTTATTTGGGAAGTTTAGAAGGTTAACTATGTGACTCAGAAGGGAGCCCGGGTGCTTATTTGTATTCATCCTAACCTGCGCAAGAGGAAGGCACGCAGAGGGTGCGGGTGTAGAGGACCCCCCACCTCCCCAGAGCTGGTAGACTGTACAAAAAGGAACTGAGGAGGGACCGGCTGCTGGTTCTTCCGAGGAGCTCCAGTCTTCACCTTCAGCTTGGTCGTCTCCTGGCTTCCGGTACAGACTCTTCGGCTTCCGCCTGGGACTCTTCAGCATTCTGGTGTTGGCTCTCCAGCCTTCATCATAGATTCATCAGCACTTCATTGCAGACTCAATAGCCCTTGATACAGACTTGCACGGACACTGCAGTGAGCTCCAGGCCCCAGGCCTGGGCTCTTCAATCTCCAGTGTGCAGACACCCTCTGCACACTTCCTCATCTAACCCTGTAGCTGACCATTGTAAGCCAAATAGGTAATTTGTTGTACATTTGTATATCTTGTGTTAAATCTATCTCTCTAGTAAACCCTGACTGATACAACAATATAAGGGACAAAAAGAGGTTTGTCCCTTTTTTCACTCTCATTGCTTTTGTTATCTCCTGCCACCATGAACTGTTGCCCTGCATGATACCACCCTGCCTTGGAGCCAGCCAATTATAGACTGCAACCTCTTTGAGGTTGCAAACTGTGAGCTAAATAAACCTTTCCTCCCTTAAATTTGAGGGTAGGGTACTTTGTCCCAGCAACAAGAAAATAACTAAAACAGTTTTTTCTGTGTTGCCATGTGGGGTGAAAATACAGGAAGAGAGGGAGAGAGAGAGAGAGAGAGAGAGAGAGAGAGAGAGAGAGAGAGACAGAGAGGGAGAGAGAGGCATATGGCACCCTTATTTTAATAGCCAAGCCATTCCTTCCACAATGAGCACACACCTCTGATAGTAGCTTTTGCCCATCTTTGAGGGTGGAGCCCATGATGGTCTTCCCTCCCAATGCTTTCATGCTGACAAGCACATCTCAGCATGAATTTTGGAGGAGAGATTCAAACCACTGCATATGGGATAACTGTCTTTTACAACACAGCATGTTTCTCTTCACATGCTAGTGGTTGTCCTTCTGTGGTCTGTAAAAAGAGAAACTCATAGAAAAAAGCTATACAAAACCAGTGATACCTCTGGAGTTTGTAGGTTAGTGATCAGGATAGCATCTAGAGAGGTTGAAAGCTTAGTAAATAGGTAGACAGACAGGTCGACAGAGTGGAAAGTCTGTGCACTTTGCTCACGTCTTGATTTGTTGATTTTAGCTTTCTGCTGCCCTCATCCACCCATGTCCCAAGAGGGCAGCTGCTCCTGGGTAGGTTGGAGCACACGATACCAGGCAGTGGCCTCCAAGCATGGCTCGAATCCTCTATGAACTTCTAGACCAGCTGAGCCAAAATCCCTCAGGGCATGGTCCCACCTTGTGTTTGTCAAACTTCACTGGAACTGCAGTGAGCTCTTCCTTCATGACAGGCACACCTGCTCCTCTAGGAAGTACACATGACTTCCCTTCTTAACCCTCTAAGCTTCAGTTTGATCATTTATAAAATGTGAGAGATAGAAGATGCAAGTCAATATTGTGTGTTTAAAGATTAAGTGGTATACATGCTGGGTACATGATCACATTCATTCAAGAATCTTCTGAGTATCTACTACTACATGCCCTACACTGGAAGAAAAGTGTAAGAGATGGATATTTTCTTCACCTTCATCTAGCAGGAGAAAATAGGCAGTTGTGTGTGTGTGTGGGGGGTGTTCAGGAGAAGATGGGTAGGTGTGTGTGTATGTGTGTGTGTGTGTGTGTGTGTGTGTCTAGGAGTAGATGGGCAGATATGTGTGTGTGTGAGTGTATATTCAGGACAAGATCAGTAGTTGTGTGTGTGTTCAGGAGAAGACAGCCAGTGTTTGTGTGTGTGTGTGTGTGTGTGTGTGTGTGTGTCTGTGTGTGTTCCATTAGTTAATGGGAACATTTCCCATGACAGTACAAAGCTGGCCTGAGGAAGGGTGGGAGTAATTACACCCGAGAAACACAGAGGCAGGAACACTTCCCAGGAGAGAAGCTGTTCCCCAACCCCGTCTCAAGTGGAAGTGCAAGAGGGTCGGTTCTGGGCCTGGAGTGGTGGGAAGAGGTCCATAAGCCCACACATGGATGTGATGACAGACTTTGCTGCCCCCCTGGGTATGATAAGAGGAAGGCAGAGCCCAAGAGGGAGTAGTTAAAAGTGCAACACTTAAGAAAGAAGAAGAATAAGAGAAGAGGTGAGAGAGACCCTGAATGGCCCTTCTGTTTCCAGCATTGGAGCAACATCATTTTTCTATCTTATCTTTAGCATTTTATCTTGGTGAGATCTGGTAGGAACTTTAAAGATAGCAGTTATGGGGTAAAAAAAAGTCAGCATCCCACAGAGGGACCCAGGCGAAAGATGAAGGAACCACAAAGACTGGTGCTAGTGTGCTTCATGATTGTTTTCTTTCTCTCCACCTCTCATTCGTTGGCTGATTGTCCAGGGGGTGACAAAACCACCGGAGAAGGAGGAAAGGAGGCCACAAGGAAGGGCAGAGACATGCAGAGGGAACAGGAAGGGTTCCAGTGTCATCGCTGCAGCAGCCTGGTCCAGACCCCCAGGTAGCCTGGGAGACTGCAGAGGCTTCTGGATGTTGTTTATATCTGGTCCTTGGCATGTTGTTATTTTTAATGACTGTTCCAGACTAAGCCCTTGGCACCACTGTACAGCACAGCCCCTTTGTTCTGTTCATAAAAGACTACAGATTTACAGATGCTGAAGATAAAACCCACAGAGTCCATAAAGGAGAAGCATCAGTCCTCTCACTTGTCTTTTCCACATTTAAAATGTTCTCTCAGCTGCAGTCATAGCCCTGGTTTACAGCAAGGCCCAGGGGTAGAAGCCTGAGAGCATTCGCCCTGACCCAGGGCAGGTGACAGATGAGTGTCCCCCTCCCACATGCTCTCCTGGAGGGACAGGCAATGATTCAGCTTTATGTAAATATTATAGATGTGCATTAAGGCTGAGGAACTTGGGGTTTGGAATTTTCCACTTTAGAAGACGGTTCAGCACTCTCCCCTGTTTTCCCCAAACATGAAACAAGTCTCAGAGAATAAAGAAAAGTTAGTTTAGACACACAATGCCTGGTTACAGTGTAATTAAATTGCACGCACACAGTCACACTCAAGGGGACTGGGACGTCAGCTTCTAATTTGCTACCAAACAAACATCGTCTCCAGTTATTTTCCAGAAATGCGGGTGGTAACTTCAGTAATTGGAGAGGGGAATAAACAAAGTTAGCATAAAATTATAGTCTGACACAAGCTTAAACTCTGCATTTGAAGGTCTGGGTGAGCTCATCTATCAGGAGGCTCAAAGTAAACAAGTGTCCAAATGGGAGCAACGTTGCAGTTGGAGCCATCCACATAAATGAGTCAAACACCCCAAAGTGCCTTCAGCCAGTAGCCAAGGAAACTCTGAGAGCAACTCTGATGATTGCCCTTTCGTACATTAAGATGAGTAAACAATGCATGGATTTTCGTTCTTTTTGTGAAGTGTAAAACAACTATGTGGGTGAAATAGGAACCTCATCTGGTTGTCTAACCTCTGAGTTGTAAGGCTTTATATTATTTCAGACTTTTAAACACCAGAGGCTTACGATGCTCACACTTCCAGCTGTGGTGAGGTGGAGAGAGAGAGAAGGTTAAGATGGTTTCTCTGGATGAGCTGCAGCCTATCACAACACGAGGCCAGGCCAAGGATGTCGGTCTTCTCCATTCCTCCCTGTCTTGGGGAGTGGAAAGTCTACCTTTCCCATTGCTCTGACAAAAACACAGAGTCATTCTTGACCTTGCTTCTTCTCATACTCCAGTCATGCTGCCATTCCCAGTGGCACTGCCACCACCTGGCCAAGAGGCAGTCACTGTTCTGCAGCTTTGCCATTGCATAGAGTTCTGACTGGCCTCTCTGACCCCAGCCTTTCCCCTGCGTCATCCACCTGGAGCCCTACTGCTAAAGCAACGCTGTTCAAAGTTAGCCAGGCCGTATCAGTCACAACCCATCTCTCTCAGAGTGGAATCCAAAGCCTTCGTGGCCTAGGGAGTCCTAGTTAGTCGGTCTTTCTCCACCTCTGTGATGTCTCCTGTGACCCCTCAGCCCAGGTTGAAGTGTGGCTCGCTCTCCCTCCAATGCCACAAGTGTCCTGGCTAGGAAGCAGCCCTGTTAGGCATGCCCTTGCCGTGTGACATCTGCTGCCTAAAATGCAGTGCCCTAAGATACTCAGAAGGTTTTCTCTTTCATCCAAGTTTTTGGCCAAAAATTTCAATTTATTTAACAAAGAATCAAAAAAGTGCAGTTTCTTCAGATGAGGAAACTGATTGCCTGACCCTTTACATTCTTTACCCTTTACTATAGCAGTAATTACCCAGTACCAACCACACATTTCATTTCTTATATTTAATTTCTTAGTTCTTCCTTTTATGGCTATTTTAAGAGTGAGTGGAATAGTGGCTCAAGGCAGGTGGCCCTCAGTAAATAGTCACAAACTGATCCAAGGGGCCCTGCACACAATGTCACTCATCAGGGCTGTGCTGCTTGCACTCCTTGTTCATGTGCACAGAAACAGGGACTCTGGGGGATGCAGATGCAGGACAATGAAGATCAGAACTAAAGTGGACAGAGAAAACACAGAGGAAAGTGTCACTGCAGAGAGTTCAGTGTCACCTCTGCATGACCTGGTGATTCCACAGACCATCTGGCACCACTTCCAGAAGTCATTTCATAAGATTTGGGAGCAATTACCTGGAAAGAGGAGACCATTTTAAATATGAACCTGGAAGAAATTAGCCATCAACACATTCTTCAATTCCCTATGATTCAATCCCACTCTTACATGTCCCAATCACAGTGACAGTCCATGCAATGGAAAAACACATTTGGCACTGAAAAATAGTAGCACTAATGATCTGAACTTCATTCATGCTATGAATTTTGGCTTAAAATAACAGATGTAGAGGTCCCCAGATTAAAGCTATAAAACACATTGTGACATTAGTTAGGCTCTGGTTTAATGAGGTCATTTTCATTTCTCAAATCTGGATTATGATTAGAATTCACATAGGACAACCACAGAAATGGATCAGCTAAGAGTGATCAAGTCAAACTTTCTTCTTCCATTTTGAACAGAGCATAAACTTACCCTGGAAACTCTCATTGAGGTTCTAGAGTACCTGAAAACCAGGCTCCTGGGTCCAGGACCACAAACAGCTCCTGTCGACCATTTACTTCCAATGCCACAGATCTGTTCTTAGGCCTCTTTGCTGGGAGGAGCATTAAGGTACAAGTGGGAAAAAAAAGTGCAGTTTTAGCAGGCAATAGTGTGCATGAACCTACTCACAATCTTGGCAAGGCTGGTGTGAGGCATGGCACAGTCACAGGTATCATAACAGCTTGGACTGCACAGATAATTCATTTCCTCTTCACAACACCAAATTGGGGCCCGTGGGGCCACCTGAGGGTTGACATTTCCTTCACAACTGGAAGTTGTGAAGCCTGCCATGTCTTATGCTATCTCTTGGCCACCTAGGCTGAAGTTATGGGTCTAGTCCTGAGTGCAAAGCTACCTTGCTTCATCTATTGGGGGTCCCATGGTCTTAAGCACTCCATGAGAAGGCCAGGTATGTGAGCTGTCTCGATAACATTCCAGATCAACACAGAATCTTACTTGCTAGTATCTGTCATAAAAAGGAACCTAACATTACTTTCTAGACAATAAAAAGCCTAAGAAGCCTTGTGTTTGTCATTTTCCCCTCACTGAGACACAATATCTGCCAACCATAACTTAAAGGAGAAGAGGGATATTTGACTTATGGTTTCAAGGGTTTCAGTCCATGGTCAGCTGGCTCCAAGGCAAAAACAGCATGGTGGAAGGGTGTGCTGGAGGAGCTCTGCATGCCTCATGGCAACCAGGAAAGACAAAGAGAAAAAAGAGCCAAAAAGAAAGACGTACACACAAACACACACGTACTCACACTGATTGATTCAAAAGGAATAGCCCCAGGACCCTGCTCTTCCAACCAGGCCCCACCACCTAACAGCACATTCATCTGAGATCTCATCCATGGCTTACATCCATTGATCAGTACAGTACCTTCAAGGAAAGTGAGTCATCAGGGCCACTTTTTCCCAAAAAGGCTGAACCTTTAAACACATGAGATTTTTGGAGGACATTTTAGATCAAAACCATAATAAGCCCCATATGACAATATACCAACTTTAAGTTATACATAAAAACCATCAAACAACCTCTCTTTTGTGTAGAGTTTGAAACTTGAGATTTAAGGTTTCATTGATACCATGCACCATCTGAGAGTATATATAAATGTATTGACACCATACATTAATTTTCTAATTATGTATCTGTGGGAGAATCTTTTACCATCATAATGCTGAGGTTACAGAGAGGCACAATTAGAATAACTGTGAAAACAGAATAAAAACATGAATCTCTTTCATCTTAAAAATGTGTATGATGTGTCACAGTAATTACTGCTCATGACTGCGTGGCACAATCCAAAGAGTAAATATGTGAGAAAAGTCATGTATTACTTCATCAGAAAAACAAAATTTTGAAAGGAAATTGGCTTATTAGCTACTAAGTCTCCTTCTTCCGCTTGTTAATTTTTTTTTATTTTTTCTTCCTCCCAGGCTTACTTGTCAAGACCTTCTCCAGCCTCAGTCAAGCACCAAAGAGAATATTGTCTTTTCTCTGGGGAGCCTGTGCTCTGGAGTTTCATATTTTACATAGGTTGAAATTATGTAATTGATTACTTACTAATCAATTTTATAGACGCTGTACTTCAGAATATTTTATGAGATAGTACATTTTTAAGACACAGTTATTTTCAGTTTAAAAAATTGAAAATGGTACATTCACTGTACCACAGATTGGGTTTCTAAGACACAGATGCTATGACATAGTTTAAGTACAATATGTTCGTGAAAGAGCAACAGGAAGGATGGAGAATGTGTGATGTGTGTGAAGCAAGAAGCAGAAAGAAGACTAATTTGAAACTCTGGAAGACATGCAAGAGGTCATGATGGGTGACCAAGGGTACCATTATGAGACTTGGTACCCTTGTCTTCTCAGCCTGCTCTGGTAGGCTCTGCCCACCCGAAAGGGTTCTCTGAAGCCAAGGTGGGCCTGGCCATCAAGACTGAAGGATGCTCCTTCTCACTACATGCTCTGCTAGTGAATAGCAAACCCTCCTTTGACGAGTGATTGGGTACCACTTTGTCTCCATCTGCTCTATGTGCACAGCATGTGAATGTAGACATAAATATGTGTGTATTTATATATATGTTCCTTGGCAAATCCATCTCTACTCTGATGGATGGATTTGGAAGGTCACCTCAAATTCAGTGTGATCAGAATTAAAAGACAGTGCTACCCTCATGTCTGTAGTTTAGAATTTATTCTGAAGTCTCCTTGCCCCTTAATGCTACTGAATTAATCTCTGACATCTCACTTCAGTCTGCTTTTTCCCATTGGTGTTAGAGAAATTCAAGCCTCATTAGACCTCACCCAGTTACTGAGCCTCCTAATTCCCAACTCCTGAATTGTGGCTCCTAAATGATATTCTCAACTGTTTTTCCTACAGCAGAGTTCTGGTCTTGCTGGAGTCCTCCTTTAAAACCTTCTATATTCCTCCTTTGTCTATTAAATCTTGACAGATTTCTTAGGTTTTCACATAATGCCCTCAGGATCCTGATGCTTACGTTTTAAGGAAAGTTAAGACCAGAAATTCCTGTGTGGTCATGGAATTCTCTCTCTCTGCCTTACTCTTGACCTCTTACTCTCTCTCACTCTCACTCTCTCACTCTGTCTCACTCCTTCCCTCTCTCCCTGTCTCTCAGCTGTGCCATTTTGGAAATCCTTTTTATTCTCATTTGTGCCTTTTAAAATGTTATTCAACAAAACCCCAATCAATCAGGTAGACTGGTTTGTCTGCCATGCCAGCACACACTAGTTGTCAGTTTTAATTTGAATGTGTCATGTAGTTTGCCTTTCCTTATGTCTTCAGGGCTGTCTTCCCCAGTCAGCAGACTCAGTAGGTGCTTGTGGCTCCAGGAGCCAGCATAGAGCAGCCTGAGTGGATGTGTTGTGTGACCGGCACCCTTGTCCTGTACACAGGCTAGCCCCAGAGCACAGTATTCCTCCACTATTATAAACCCAGGACTCAGTTTGACAACCTCTTTGGCAAATGTGTAGCTGGTGCTTCTCACTTTACCCCAAGGACTTCCTGTTCGGGCCTGGGGTTATCTGTAAATTACTCTATACTCACTCACTGTGACCACAGGTCAAACTTGGAGCAATGGAACAGAGTCAGGATTGCAGATTTGGCATGGATCTGAAAGTATGAACGACTTTACTTTTACAGAAACTTTCCATGGGACAATGTAGGTTACACCAAACAAGAACTTACCACTATCATCTGGCCTCTTCAGGCAAAGAAAGTGTCAGTGTGGTCATGTGAGTCAGATCTAGTTACCATGAAGCTAGGCTGGCTGCTGCACAGTGAAGACAGGGAGGAAGGAGTACCTTAGACCCAGGGTAATGATCACATGGTCTCTCAGCAATTCTATGCAAAGTGAGAATTGAAATTGGGCATTTATAACAACCACAGCATGCCAAGCCAAGACAACTACGGGCTCAGATCTCATAGCAATGAAGGTCTGGGTCTTCTCAGCTGACCAACAGCCTGGCTTGGCAAGTGTGATCCACAGTGCAGAAAATGTAAGATGTGGGGTGATGGGGAGAGAGGATGAATATAACTCACAGACTAGAAGCAATCATGACCATAGACTCTGAGGCTTTCTTTAATAATAGCTCTTGTTAAAGTTCTCTGTAGAGGTAAGCTTTCCATCATCTTAGTGAGTCAGATTTGCACATTCCATCTGGGAAACAATGAGCTTCTTTCTCTTAGGAGAGACGTGGTTATTATTAGGTGACAGGTGTGGATCTGCAAGGAAGTTTGTGTGCATATGCCTTGTTTTAGGGCCAAAGTGGCTTCAGCAGTCACTTGTGCAGCTCCTTGGTGGTGTAGCCAGGTTGCTTGACACCCACAGCCTGCCTAGCAGCCTGCTCCCAGTGGCTGCCTCTCCCCACATGCTGGTTCCAACGGTCCCTACATCCCACATGCCTTGCATCTCTACCCACATTCCTGTACTTCTTTGATGTCGGTGTAGCCTGAGCATCCGTAGGGGTCTCCTGGTAGGGATGTACATGTGTTCTAGAAGTTCTGATTGGTGGGTACATGCCTCATGAAATTTGAACCAATGGAAGTTGAAAGTTAATAGAAAAATTCTATTTCCTCCTCTCTGGCCATGGAAGGTTTGACAATGTAGGGATTATCTGTGGCCTCTAGGGAAATAATCATGTTGTAATCATCAACGAATTTGCTCAGATTACTGGATGTAAGAATGCAAGATCAAACAATTAAAGAGAAGAAAAATAAAAAAAACATTAGAAATGATACAGAGCTTCCCTAAACAAGGTGGTAGGAATTCAATAGTAGTTGTTATATTGAATATTGTTATCTTCAGATTAGTAGAGCAGATTAGTAGATATAAGAATGCAAAATTGGTCAAGAAAATTTTTTTTGTTAATCTTAACTAATGATTTTAAAGCCTCTCTTTGGTAAAACTAAAATCTATATCACTCCATGAATAGAAATATTCATTTCTAGATCCGGGGAAGATGGCGACCGGGTGAGCAGCAAGGGAGCGAACCTCCTTAATAAACACCACCAGCTCGAGACAGACTTGGTGAGCGTGAATGCCGGAACCTCGGCTGGGAAGTTTAAACTGGGCGTATTTCTCTGAGATGCCGGGGGAGATGTGGTAGGGCGGACCAGGCTGCCGGGGCGAGAC
>PVLD010010715.1:0-69301 GCA_004027595.1 Dinomys branickii | reverse complement strand
ATGTGGGTTATTACTGCTTTGAGCTCTTTCATGGCCTGTTGGAGTTGTTTTATTTCGGATGCAATCGTTTCATAACTTGAAGTTATGAGGCTTCCTGGTTCCCCTGTATCTTCACATTCAAAACTAGTTCTGGGTGGGGTTGAGTTTTGAGACTGCGTTTTGTTCCTCTGTTTTCCCATTTTTGGGTATCAGATTCAAATTGTGGAGCAATAAATTCCACAGACAGTTCAGCAGGCAAAGGTCTGCTGCAGAGGCTGCTCCAATGGTTACTTCTCTTTGGGAGAATGTCCCTTAAGCTGTCTGCTGAGATTTCCGCTTCTACTCTCTACCCCAAGACCTGGCCGGGGCGAATAAACAGCTCGCCACCCCAGGATTCTTGCAGATAGCCCACTCAGGTGCTCCTCCCTGCGTGGAGCTCCTTCCCCCCTCACAAAACCCGTTGGGCGCCTAAGTAGGTCTTCCCACCCGGGAGATCCCACAGTCCTTAAATCTGCTTTGATGTCTCTCGCTGGGCTGAGCTTCTTCCCGATTCAGGAAAAACCGGTTAGAGCGCGCACTTAACTCACCCTGTGATCGTGCAGACAGGAGTGCCGTTCAGATGTTTTTCCCTGGATGGAGATTTTCCCCGACTCAGAAATCCCACCGGCCGGCCGCTGTTGCTCCAGTTCACGCAGCGCTGGCTGCAGGGGTGGGGTTCTGAGCGGGATCCCAGACCGCTGCCCGGTTTGGCGCAGTTTGTCCCAGTAGCGCGTTCTCTGTCGGGTTCAGGAGCTGAAGCCGTTCTTCCCTCCGCACTCGCTCTCTCGGCTGGTTGTCTTCTTCCCAGAAATCCTCATTTCTGTCTTCATATTGTTATATTTCATTGTTTGGGTGGTAATCCTCTGGGAGGTTCTCTCTCTGCTGCCTACCGGGTCGCCATCTTCCCGGAAGTCCTCTGAAGACATTTTGATTACTGAATCTGAAGCAGTGCTACTGGTATTTAATGGCTAAAGCCCAAAGATGCTGTTAAGCATTCTACAATGCACAGGCTGGCTCATATTATTTCCTGAAGAAAGACTTATTTGCTCCTCAATGTCCGTAGAATTCATATTAGAAAAAGTGCAGCAGCCTTTGTAGAAGCCATTGGGAGAGAAGAAGCAGTAGTTAGTAAAGTAAATATGGCATTGGCAGTATGTATTAGATGTGTTGTTTTCTGTCTGATTTCTGAGAGACTTGAAACATAGCTGGATAATGAATTAGGTGAATATTAGGACTATAAGAAATTCGATTCCAATTGACTAGTTTTTGTTTTGTTTCTGTTCACCATTTGTGGCAGACCTCCCTTATAATGAATTTGTACAGCAAGTCGTTATTTAAGTCTATCTGCATTTTTCTTGTTACATGAACCAATCATCAATGAAATGTAATTGCAAGATAGAATATACAGTATTCTGATTGATGAAATCTACTCCAATTCATTAAACTTGGCCATCCTTTGACAACTAATGACTCCATCATTGTTGTTGGCTAATCTGACAGCTACATCCATTGACTATTGAAATCTATCATATAAATGAGATAATCAAATATTTTAATATTGTATTTCCTAATCCATTTTGTTTGTTCTGCATCTAAAGGGCTTGTAAGTTTGTTTATGCCTATAAAATTTATAATATATGTTTTCCTTAAGGGGAACAGGATAAAATTATGTTACATTCCAAAACTTTAAATAATATTCACTGTTTACCTTTGTGAAAAAATTTGAAAGTGTGTAAAATATAAAAGTATATAAAAATAACTGTGAGCCTATCACTAAATGATTCACTGTGTAGGTAAAAATATGTTTAATGTTATGTCATATATATATAAACCACATAGATAAATATAAAACATATCCATGTAGGTACACAACATATACATGTTACATATAAATCATAAAATAGTATTGGTCTTTATAATCATGGAAATATTTGTGGACAATGATGTTATCGAAAGCTCAACATATCTAAACTATGCAGCTGTATGATTATGCCAAATACCATTTAATCTAAATCTTATTGTTGAAATTTTATACAGATCTTATGGAACAAAATAAAAACATTTCTGTGAGGGAAGGATATGGCTGTAAATAAATGCCTACTTTGGGAAAACAGAACAAGCTCATATAAATAACCTAATAATGCATCTCAAGGCCCTAGAAAACAAGGAAAATTCAAGTGTAGATCTTGTACAAGGGAAATTATAAACATCACAGCAGAAATCAATGAAATGGAGACAAAATCAACTAATCAAAGAGTTGGTTCTTTGAAAGAATAAAATAGACAAACCCTTAGCCAAACTTGCCAAAAAAAGGAAAGGCACAAATCAGTGCAATTAGAGATAAAAAGGGCAAATCAAATGGACACTATCAAAATCTAGGAAATTGTTGGTAGCTACTTCATAAAACTATATGCCAAGTAGCTGCAGAAATAGAGACCTATAACTGAAGCAAGAAGAGATGGAACTCTTGAACAATCAAACAAAAGGCAGAGATATAGCTCAGTGGCACAGTGACTGCCTGGAAAGTGCACGGTTGTGAGTTTGATTCCTGTTATCAAAAAAATATATATATCAACAGGCAATGAAACTAAGGCCATAACAATAGCAAAATTTTACCAGTTAATAAAAGCCAGGACCTCATAGACTCAGAGGTGAATTCTATAACAACTTTATGGAAGATATAACAACAATAATCCTCAAACTCTTTAATGAAAATGGAAGTGAAGAAGTACTGCCAAAATCATTCTTGGAAGCCGGCATTATCCTGAACCCCAAACAAGATAAGGAACCAAAGTAAAAAGAGAATTACAGACCAATTTCTCCAATGAACAAGAGACAAAACCCTCAACAAGTACAACAGTTGATTCACTGTGTCAACTTCAGAAGTCTAGAAACTTCACTAAGTAACTCAGCCATTCTACATCCTAGCGTGTAGAGAATATGTCCTTATCCTGTAGGATGTTGTTCATTTTATCATCTTGAGAAGTCTAGAAATTTAACTGAGTGACTCAGCAGGGAGCCAGGGTCTTCCCTTTGTCCATATTCTTAGCCTGCACAAGACAAAGGCATGTAGATGGGGTAAAAGCTACAACTACATTACAGCAGATAACCTGCTCAGAGTACAAAGCAGGAAAAGATGCTAGCTCCCTTTTTTTGCTTTTCGTGCTTTCCGTGCCACCATGAACTATTGCCCTTCTTTCATATGACCCTGCCTTGGAGCCAGCTGATTATGGACTGAAATCAAAAACTGTGAGCTGAATATACTGTTTCTCCTTTAACTTTGGGTATCAGATGTTTTGTCTCAGCAATGAGAGAAAAGTAACTAAGACAATAAGATATGGGCAAACAGCATGCAACACACCATCCAACAGCTCATACACCTTGACCAAGTAGACTTCATCTCAGAGAAAGAAGTATGGTTCTACATAGGCAAATCAATAAAGGTAGTTCATCACAACATACCAATAGCAAAAATCCCATGAGCATCTTAACAGATGCAGAAAAAGTCTTTGATAAAATTCAACATCCATTCATGATAAATACTCTGAAGAAAATGGGTATAAAAGGACCTTATCTCAATCTGATAAGAGCTATTTTTAACAAAACTACTGCCAACAATGCATTAAATGGGGGAAAGCAAAGTTTTTGCTCTAAAATCAAGAACAAGAGAAGGCTTTCCACTACAAAAACTCCTGTTCCACATCTTCCTTGAAACATTAGCCAATGCAATTAGGTAAAAGAAAACAAAAAGGATCTGTATAGAAAAGGACAAAGTTAATGTGTCATTATTTGCAAATGCCATGATCTTACACCTGAAATACCCCAAAATTCCCCCAAGACTCCTAAATTAATAACCAAATTCATCAATGTAGCAAAATACAAAATAAACACACAAAAATCTATAACATGCCTATATAGCAATAATGAACACACTGATAATTTAAGAAAATAAAATCATTCACAATGCATCAAGACATGAATTACTTAGGAATTATCTTAACCATGGAAAGATCTCTACAGTGAAAATTATATGAGTCTTTAAAAAACAGACTGAAGAGGACATTAGAAAAGGGAGAGATTTTCCTGGGTAGGTAGAACTCATATAGTTAAAATAGCTATATTTCCAAAACTGTTACATAGATTTAATGTAATTTCAATCAAAATATCAACAATATTCTTTACAGTTGCAGAACAGTCCTAAATTTCATATGGAACCAGATGAGACACAAAATAGCAAAATCAATTCTGGGCAACAATAGCAAAGAAGGAGAGCCATCACAAAATGAGATTTGAAATTATATTAAAGCTACAGAGATAAAAACAGCATGGTACTGCACAAAAAATGAATACATGTCAGTGGAACAGAATAGAGAAAGCAGAAACAATTCCAGACACATTCAACTATTTGATCTTTGATTAAGAAGCCAAAAATTTACTCTGGAGAAAAGAAAGCCTCTTTAATAAATGGTGCTGTGGTAATTGGAAATCAACATGCAGAAGATTAAATGTAAACATACACATGACTAGATTTATATTTATATGTATACATATAATGCATATGTGATATATGTGTATATATGATATAGATCATACATATGTGTTATATATATATATATATATATATATATATATATATATATATAACATGACCATGTACTAAACTAAAATCAAAAGGGATCAAAAATCTAAGTGATAAAATAGTAGCAACTGATCTACTGGGTGGTAAATAGGTAAATTCTTGAAGGCATAGGCAAAGCCAATGAATTTTTGAACCAAAATACAATCACACAAGAAATAATACTGGGAAATAACAAATAAGATCAGATAAAATTAATATTTTCTGCACCACATAAAAACAACCAATAGAATGAAGCAACAATGGACAGAATGGGAAAATTTTCTACAGTTATTCCTCAAACAGATTAATAACATTTGAATACATAAAGAATTCAAAAAACTTGCACCACTCAAGACAAAAGACCAAATTAAAAAATAAGCAACCAAACTGAACATATACTTCTCAGAAGAAGTACACTTGGTCAATAAATGCATAAAAAACTGTTCAATGTTGCTGGACATCACACAAATGCAAATTAAAACTATATTAGCATATCAATTTGTCACAGAAAGAATGCTTATCATAGAAAACTAAAATTGACAAATGAAGGTGAGGATGTGTGGAATAAAGAACACCTCGGATTTTTTGGTGTGTATGAGAACTAATACAACCACTTAAGAAACCACCGTGGAAATTTCTGAAAATCTGAAACTAAAAATAACTCAACCTGCTAGTCTCCCTCTCGTTGTCTTCACAGAAGAGTGAAAGCCATCCTATTACAGGTGTACACACACACACTCATACTTATAGTAGCACAAGGAATAATAGCTAGACCCTAAAAACCGCATATAGATTGTGTCCTCCAGGCAGCATACTAAAACAAAACTCTAGGATAATGATTAGGAAGTTTCATTTCTCTCAACTGGTCTGTAATTAATAAACTTAGAATACGCTTGGGGAGACTATTTTGTGTGTGTGTGTGGTTTTTGTTTATTCACACTTTGAAACAGGGTCCTGCTAGGTTGCCTGTGTTGACTTTGAACTCACAATCTTCTCACCTCAGCCATCTGATCATCTGAGATAAAAGACATGCAACATGTATCCAAGCTTCAAGGAGCTTCTATTTGGGTAGAAAAATGTGAGGCTTTAGAGGTTCCTGAAATTCTTCACAAGATTGCATAGATTTAAAATTAATATTTTGCAATACAGGAATGAAGATTCAAAGAGAGTTGAAGGCCAGGGTGTGAGATGTAATAGTTATCTACACAGATTTAGTGTCAAAGTCATAAAATTAAATGAGATCCTCAAAATGAAATTCTAGGAATAGAAAAAATGTCAGGAATGGTGTCATATTTCAAGGCCAAAGCCTGTTGGTTTTAAATGCTGAAAAAGCATCATTTTACACTAATAAAAGTGTTTTTATATAGCATAATGATTTTTGAAATAACATTAAAATTGATGTGCATATTATATGCATATAATCTTCAAATAATTTCAGGAAACTTCACATGCACCACAACATTATACCTACACTAATCCTGCCTTTACCCACTCCCTTACATATTTAAAATACATACAGTTTCACATTTACATCTGAGTGAAGTATAATCATTCAATAAAAATCAATGATTTCCCTTTCTCAGGTCATTGATTCTTTCCTTCTGGTCTAAAAATATGACTCCCATTTCACTGGGTACAAAAATAAAAGTAAAATAAAGTTCAAGAGTTCCTAAAGATATGAAACAAATTAAGAAGTTATTATTGCAGAAAACATATTCAGTCCCTATAGAAATAGCAAGTCTCAGGTACTTGCGCCATTACTGATCCCCTTATCTCCTCAGCTCACTCTGACAGAAAGCACACTGCTGACTGTTCGTACAAGAAAATAGGCACTTTCTCCCCACAACTACCAACCAAGGGATAGGATAGTTTCCACAGAACACACAGCCAGCGGCATTTTTCATTCCCACTAGCTCAGCTGGAGACATGAAACTGTGGAAGAGTAGTCGAGAGGAAACCGAGTGTGGTAGTCCAAGAATAGAGGGTGTCTTGATTGCCCGTACCAGAGCCAGCAACGAGGGTGAAGATTTCATATGGGAAAGGCAGAATGAAAAGCGTGCAGGCCTCAGTCCAAAGATCTGCTCAGAAAATCCAGTGTCCCTGGGCAAAGAACATTAGCATTAAACATTAAATACTAAACATTAAACATTAATAGGCCTGGAGATGAGTGGTAGGGGCTACATGGACAGAAAAGAAGATACAGTATTTTTTTCCTTCATCTTTTGTCTTCTTAGACATTAGCTAAGATAACATTGAAATGAACTTATGATTTCAAACTTTGGCTGAGGGAATGTAACATTGTTTAAGCATGTTAATAAGCTTAGGACCTTTACAAAGTACAAACCATAGATCAAGGTTTGGAAAAAATCTCAAAGTCTTAAAATGAAAGAAATAGAAACATTACCCCAAAAGAGTAAGTGGGTAAGTTGTTCCTGCTAAACTTGATGAAAACAGTGCATTTTCCTTGTAAAAGAGCAGTGACCTCAGAGGGAAGAAATGATATTACTTGAATTTAAACATATAAATGTAGGCTGAGCCTTAATGTGATACAATTGCTCTCTTGGAATTTTCCCACATTCATGCTTCAAAATGTGCTCTCCCTGCTGCTCTGAAAATGTACATTTTGCAATATACTCTCCCTGTACTTTGTACAATTCCCTATGTCTTGTCTGAAAACTTTACTCAATGACAAAAGAGATTCATGCATGAGTGTTGCCAGTTCTTAGAGGTAACAGTCACTGCCACAGTAAAGGATCACTATCCCCCCGATTCCAGAGCACGTTTTAGATACTTCCCAAGGGTACTTCTCAAGTGAAGTTCCCATTATTTACTTATTTTCAGTGCATTGGGATATATTTCCCTGTTTTCTTGAATAATTGCATGATTTTTTTGTTCAAAGTTGAACATTGAAGAAAATAAAAAGAGGCAACTCTGGACATTGACCCCCTCCACATGCATTGTTACTGTTTACTTTTTGAGTAATTTAACTGGATTGCTTTAGTGTTGTATTTTTCCCAGAGTTGGTGGCATAGAACACCACGCTTCAGGGTCCATAGGTTTGAACCATGCACTCGGTCATGCCGGATGACAACGGCTTTAGCAGGGTTTTCTGTGATTATCTCTTTCCCCAATGTCTGCTACGTTTCCTGCTTCTCTTGTGTCACAACCAGCTGATCAGCTCCATAAGTTACTTGGGTTGTGCTATTGCTTTTGGTAATTTCCTGAGATATAAATTGCAATAAATGCATACAGTACTTTGAGATTTGCTCTGAATTCAAGAGTGATCTTCTGAGATTTGTTTTCTCTATTCTCGTTGTTAATCATCTGACTCTGACTTATCTTGGGGTTTTCATGAGTCAACTCATTTATTTAAATTGTTTCTTAGCAAAATAGGCAATGTTTGTGAGAATGTCTACAAGTTCAAACCCTTCACACAGCTCCAACTAAACTCAGTTTCTTTAGAGAGAATTCCTGAGCTCTCTGTCTTCTAGGTTACCATTCTTCTTGGGAAAATATCTGCAAAAGTTCTCTGGGATGGGTGGGGATAGTGATCCTTTACTATCACAGTGACTGTCACATCTAATGACTGGCAATACTCATGCCTGAATTCCTTTTGTCTTTGAATAAATGTTTCAGACAAGACATAGGGAATCATATAGAATACGGAAAGATTATGTTGCAAAATGATACATTTTCAGAGCAGTAGGAAAAGCACACCTTCAAGGGTGAATATGGGTAAATTCTAAGAAAGCAATATATAACTGTATCTGCATGTACTTATTTCACTTATATTAACTTTACAACGGAGCCAATGCAAATATGATCAAAAAAGTGAAGGAACCGATGATTAAATAAATAAGATACAGCAATAATATTCTATTTAATACAGATAATAGGATAATGTGTTTAAAGTCTAAAAAAAAGAACAGATGGAAATTCTGGAACCAAACAGTAACGAAAATAGAACAAAATGAAAAATTTACTCTAGAACATCAATAGTAGATTAAAATTGACGGAACAAATAATCTGCAAAACCAAAAACAAGACAAGAAAATGATGTTGATTATGATTTCTTGCTTACATTTTACCAAGGGTTGTAGCCAGAAGAATTAGGCATTAGAGGGTATAAAAGTCATCTGGGTTTGAAAGGAATAGGTAAAGCTAACACTGTATTCAGATTATATGATTCTATGTATAGAAAAGTAATCTACACAAACACATACCACAGGGGAAAGAAACTATAGAAAGTAATGAACAAGTATAGCCAGGTAACAGAATACAGATTAAATGTGCAAAAACATTATCAATAAATAATCTAAAATATAAGGCAAGAATTCTCCTTTAGTAATAATAAAAATAAAATACTTAGGATTTAATATGACAAAAATTACAAAAGTTATACTTTGGAAACCACAAAACACATTTGAAAGAAACTGCAATCTGAATGACACAACACCCCATGTTCATGGATTGGAAGACATTCTCCTTAAAATGGAAATATGCCTTAATTATATATATATATATATATTCAATGAAATCACTAAAAAAATACAATTTTGTTTCTCTGCAGAAGTTGAAAAACTCCCTACAACTCCTATGCTAATTTAAAGGACTCAGGATAGTGAAAGCAACATTTAAGTAACTAATTTGGAGAGCTCACTTTTTCTAATTTCTAAAATTACTTAAAGCTATCGTAATTAAGAAGGGTTAAAAGGCCAGAAACACTTGTGTTCTGGCTTAAATCTAGATGTCCCCAGGCTCATGTGCTGATTGGCGGGGCTCTTGGGTTGACTGGAGCATGGGTGTGTGATACTGGGGGTGAGTATGTGATGATGGATTGGCCCACCAATTGGTTTAGTGTAGTTCTGAGTGTGGATGATGGATCTACTGAAGAGGGAAGGCCTGTCCTGGTTGTGTGTTTTGGGAGGGGGCAGCCTATTGGTTTTTATCCTGGGTGGAATAAAAAGGGAAAGAAAGTAGTCAAACTTCTTCCACTCCCCCCCACCCCGCCCCCATGCACTGCTTGTCTTCTGCCTGCCCCTCTGCCATGCTGCCCTGCGGAGCCAGGTGACTGCGGATTGAAGGCTCTGTAAACTGTGAGCTGAAATAAACCTTACCTCTTTTAACTGGCAAATGTCAGATAGCTTTTCCAGCAATGAGCAATAATGAAGAAAACATGTAACTTCAAGGAAATAAAATTGAGAACAGGTATAAACTTTCATATTTACACTGAATTGGTTTTTCGTAGGTTACCTTATTAATGTAATCCAAATGACTAAATTAATGGTGCTGTCCAAATGGAATGTAAGGAAAAACAAGGTTGGACCTTCCTTAAATTCTATACTAAATTAAGTGAAAATAGACAATAGATTTAAATTTAGGAGACAAAACTAACTCTCTTAAAAGGATACATGGAAAAATGTTTGACCTTGGGTGATGTAAAGACTGTTCATACAACTTATTAAAAGCAAAAGAAAGAAATTAAATTTTACTCTTGTGTTTTGGAAGATACTTTAAAATAGTGAAAGCTACCCCATAGGATCAAAACATAATCACACACACACATGCACACACACACACACGCGCGCACACACACACACACACACACACACACACACATATATATACTGATAAATCTGACAGTGCACTTGCACTTAGTTTTACAATGCAATGGTAGAAAAGTAACACAACTAAAATGCTGATAAATATCTGAATGCTGATAAATATCTGCATTTCTATAGAGAAGATATACAAATGACCAATGTACTTTTAAACATTATATTCCATGTGCGGACATCATTCGCCACCAAGAAAATTCAATTTAAAAGTCACAAGATGCAGTATTGTACTCACTCATGGCTGTAACCGAAAAGGAAAGTATTAGTGATTTTGGGTAAATATATGAAGAATTTGGAATTCTCAAATAGTACTGCACACATTTTAAATGCCACAGCTGCTTTGTAAAAGTATCTTGCAGCTCCTAAAAAAGTTTATATAGAGAGTTACCAAGAATTCATGAATCTTGTTTGGAGACATATTCCAATAAAAATGTGAATATACGTCAACATGAAAACATGTACATGAATATTTTATTTTATTTTTTATGTTATGTTACACTTTAGATATAAATAATGATCACATTCATCATGAGGCGTTTGTATCTTTAGTGACATATCTTGCTTCTTTTTTCCCTTGCTCCTCCCCTCCCTTCAACCCCTCTTCTTCTCCTTATTTACAAAAACTCTTTTTTCATTTTTTCCTTCTATTCCCTTTTTTATTGTCCTTCCTCTCCTTTTGTCTTCTCCCTCCCTTATTCCCCTTCTCATTTGAACATTTTATTCCCATTTCCCAGTACCTATTATATATTTTATCCTTTTTAAACTTTCAGTTCCTCACATCAGGTAAACTATGCTTTTTTTTTTTTTTTAAAGTTAAGGTTTTCAATTTATTTTTATTTATTTATTTATTTGCGGTACTGGGGATCGAACTCAGGACCCTGCGCTTGCTAGGCAGGCGCTTATTCCACTGAGCTATATCCCCAGCCCCAACTATGCTATTTTTGAACATGTGCGCCAAATTTATTTCACTAAAGATTGTGGTCTCTAGGTGCATCCATTTAGCTAGAAAAGTCTCAAGCTTAACCTTTATGGCAGAGTAGTATTCCATTGTACAAAAAAAACCACGTCTTCTTTATTGGTTGATAGGTATTTGGTCTGTGTCCAAGATTTAGTTATTATAAGCTGTACCGTTATAAACATAGGTGTTCAGATTATGTAAATCTATATGTAGACAAAGTAATTTAACAGCTCCCCTGGGCTAAGCAATTTGGAGATAAATGGAAAGTTACTGATACTTAGGATGAGATTTTCTTTTAGAGTGATAAAATATCTTAAAGTGGATTTTAGTGATGGAAGCTCAACTATGAATATGTTAAAAACTCTTAGTTGTGTTGTTTAACTGTATATTTTGTACTTATGGTTTAAATGTACTCTTTAAGTAAATACAGTCCTTTGAATTATAGATAAGCATATTTAAATTTGTGGTTCATCTAAATGTTATCTATTTTAAGAATATATTTGTCAGCATTTAGTTCTTTAGTGTTAACTTACAGGAAAATTTTTATTATTTTCATTTTCATCATATATAGATTAAAGTTTATTAAGTTAAGACACTGCAAGTGCTTTCTAATGCATATATTATTTTTTCTTATTCTATAACCAAATTACATTGACTCCTTTTACTCTCCAAGGAGTAATAAAAACACTAAATTAAAAGCTAAACAAAGGGCACTATGACATTAATGAGAAAGAATTGAAAGTCTTTCAGTTAACAGCAAAGATAAAATACAAAATAACCCTTCAATTAAAATACAGGGGTAATTTATTTACAGACCCAGCAACAGACTTAATCCACAGTAATTGATACCAATTAAGGTAATCACAATGTTTTAACTTACAATTCTATGTTTAATAATGCAGTAAGCACATAAATGTTTCAAAGCACTTTTAAGCAATAATGATTCATTTCAAACAAACTTAGACCCTGAATTTGGATATATTAGCTATCTTTAGTGTGTGTTTTATAAAATACATATTTATTCCAAATAGACAGAACATTGTTTAATACCTTCTTATAGCAAATGTAAGAGAACCAAACAGATATGCCCTATCACTATGTATGTGTCTAAAGCAGAAATGTAACAAATTCTTTGATGTATATATGTCTGTGCCTGTGTGTACATGTGCGTGTATATGTGTGTTTGTGTGCACGTGTGTGTGTGTGTGTGTGTGTGTTTTGTGTGATACTAAAACTAAACTAAAACTTGGTAGGTATTGAAGTCTTATATTAAAGAATCAAATACACATCATGATTTTATGATTCAGTACAGTGTCGCCACAGAATAAATGACTCTTTTAGAGGTTATTTTAATCCACTTTATAAACAAGCAACATCCAGCATCTGGTGATTGCTTTTTCTAACACTTCCTGATTCTCTGTCCACTTAACTTACCCCTAAGCAATCTTTCTCAGTGAGAAAAGGCACAGTTTTATACAGTACACAATTTTTTATCCCTTCTTTTTGAATGTATACCTTTTACCTTTCAGGCAGTGGTAACAGGTTATAGTAATAAGGCCAGAGAAAGCAACTAAGACCCTGGAAATGTCAGCAGTGGGAGAATATTCCTACATGCTCACACCATGGTTCAGTATTTCCAGAGTTTTGTGAATAAGAAAGTCCATTGTTTCTGGAAAATAAATTGAGAATTGCACTTTCAGCATCTAGTATTTTCAAATTGAGTTTTATTATTTTCATTTTTGACTGTGATTTGCACTTGAGAACCTCTTCTTTCTCTTTCATTGTGAGTTATATGTCACTATGTGCTTGATGACTCAGACTTGATCGTCTGTAAACACTACCAACCAAACAACAAGAAGACATCAAAAATCATGCTGGATGTGGGCCTGTGAGCATGACTGTAAATCCATATTAACACTGCCTGCCTTACTGTCAGCATGCAAACTAGTCAGTAGCAGTCCATATATTTTTACAACTGTGTGACTTGGGTACATATTTTTCTAGGCTTTAGCTGTCTTGTATTGAAACAGTTACTTTCTTGCAATTTTGAATAAAATGTATACCTAAAATTATCATAAACATAAACAAGTAAAGCTGTGTACATATCACCCCACTTACTAAACCCCAGTTTTTGCTATAATCATTTAAAACTGCAACAACTTCACCTATAACAGCATCCTTCAAAAGCAGTGCTATCCTAGATTAGAAGTATTTGTCAACTGCATCTATAAATACTAATGATTGTTTTTAAAGTACTGCTGAGAGTCTCTAAAAGAAGAAATGAGTGCCATCATTCTCTAAAGGAAAGGTGAAATTCTTGTTAAACAAATGCGTTTTTTGGACTCTATGTATTGTGTAAGCATAGTGAAATCCCAGAATTCCTGCCCAAGTGCACTCAGGCACTGGAAGAATTGAGTGTCTGAGAATTTTCTACATCGTTTATTGCACGTTTTAAGTCTTTCCAAAACTGAGTGCATTCGTGCTTGTGTATGTATATATTTACATTTTAAAGTGGTAATTAAGACTATATTTGTGTCACCATGGAAAATAGAGATTATTCCAAGCTATGTGAAGAAATATGTACTATGAACAGGTTGCTAACTCAAACTTCCGTAAACATCTCTTCATAAGGCATGAGTTAAAAGTGATGTCCATTCTACAGTTTTTCAATAGCTTCTTATATTTCTGCACTGTCCCCCTTAAGCAGAGACACTAAAAAGATCCCGAAACATCTTTGCTTTCTGGGAAGCACAGCACAAAGAATCAGATAAAGCTTCCCCTTGATTGATGCCAGAACTCTGATTTCTTTCTATCTCATATACTATGGCAAAGGGAAGACATTCCCTTGTTTGTGTTTGATGGCAAGGGTATGAGATATCATTGTGTGATTACATTACATTACAGACACTCAGTCTTCCCTGAAGACTAACACCAGTTTCTCTTGCTCTGTTGCTGCATTTAAGAACTAGCAATGTAATCCCAGCAGTTGGGAGACTGAGGCAAGAAATTGCTAATTCTAGCACAGCCTGGGCGACTTCAAGATTTAGTGAGACCCTGACTAAATTAAAAGAAGGGACTAGAATGTAGTTCACTATAAAGAATCTGCTTTTTCACCCTAGTAGTAGAAGAAAAGAAGAAGAGGAAGAGGAAGAGGAAGGATGCCTGGGAAGGAAAGATAGGGAGGGGTGGGGCAGAATCAGAGGCAGAGGAGGAACAGAGGGAGGAAAGGGAGGAGATGGAAAAGGGGATAGGGAGAGGAAAGTGAAGAAAGCTGCTTCATTCTCAACTACTCTGGGGGGAAATGTAATAGAAAATTCCAGGAGGCCACTAGATTCTGAAGGGGCCCTCAAGAAATTCATCTCATGCTCATAAGGAGGTCAATTCTGCCATTTCTGAGCCTGAAAATTGATCTATTCTAGTGAAGATCTCAGGAAACAACAGCCCTCGCCACCCCCTTGGTCACAGTCACCAAGAGGAATCAACCAATCCATGTACAGATTCCTGGCCTCCAAGCACAGTGGGCCCACACCTGTGATTCCGGCACTCTGTGAGGGTGATGCTGAAGTATCTCCAATTCAAGCCTAGCCTGGGAAGCTTAACAAATTAGTGAGACACTGTTTCAAAACATTGGCAGCCTGGAGATGTAGCACAGTGGCTGTCTGGCTGTCTGGCAATTGCAAGGTCCTGAGTTTGATCCCCGCTATTAAAAAAATATTAACAAATGGCTGGTGATGTAGCTCAGTGCAAAGATCCTGGTTCCAATCTCCAATACCACACACACAAAAGAGAAATTTGAGCAAGTTAATATGTGTTATTTAAAGCTAAATATATAGTCATCTATTATACAGCAATGGATAAGTAATGTAATTTCCTAAATCTAATGCAAATGTGGACAAAATAATATCATGAGTGCAGCACATGCATGCCAAAGTTTGACAGCACAGATAACAAGAAATTATTATTTCTTAGGTTTTTATTTTGTTTGTTCTGATAAGTTAGGTGGATATCAAAACATTATGCCATGAGAAGCCTGCACTATGATGTCTATCGCTTTAGGAAAATTTGTGTGTGCATCACATAAACATATATGTACATGAGTGTTTTAATCATGCTTATGCTTCTCAGAATGAGTAGGAGAATCAGGACTCTCTTCATGGATATCCTGGCTAGCGCTTTGGCTTAATGTTTTCAAATTTTTTATCTCTTATGATGAGTACTTGTGGCAAAGATTGATCCCAATTTACAGATGAAAGAACATTTTTGTAAGAGGATACAGAATAAAGACAGATATAATTCATATAACAAAGCACTTGGCACGTAATAACACAATTAATCCTCCAGACAACTCTTTCTTTTTTTTATTTTAAAGACAAAAGAATGGAGACATATGACAAAATTATACAGTAAATAGAAGGGAATTAGTACTGGATGTTGTAATACATAATGTTATCTTCACATTAGTTAACACAAAAACATTAAAGAGAAGATAGTAGGGAATTTGCACTGAATGCTGTATAATATAAAGTTACCTTCGCCTCTGTTAATACAAAAATGATTGAGGAAATACAGAATTATAGAAAACAGAAGGGAATTAGCTCTGGATGCTGTCCAACATAATGTTACCTTCACCTTTGTTACTCAGTTACACAGATGATGGCCCAATTGATCATTCAATTTTTCTCCTCCCTCATCTCCGTTGCCCCACCACTCAATCAGTCATCTTCCCTGTGATAATAACTGTGTTCCTGGGTTTATCTATATCTCGCCTTGGGAAGAGATATAGCTGCCTCAGACTAAACTATAACGTACATGGGTGTATACAAACTGCCATGGTCAGAGATGGAAAAGCACTTATGCTCACAACAGACCGGCTGGCTCCACCTCGTCACCATGCTATGGGTGGGGGCGGGTCCAGTCCGTGAGGTGCCCTCAAGGGGGTCCTCAGTGGAGCAGCCGTGGGGCCCACAGAGGAGCAGCCACGGGACCCACTGTGGAGCAGCCTCAGGGCCCACTGCGGAGCAGCTGCAGGGCCCACTGCGGAGAAGCCGCAGGGCCCACTGCAGAGCAGCTGCAGGGCCCACAGCGGAGCAGCCGCGGGGCCCACTTCAGAGCATCCACAGGGTCCACAGTGGAGTATCTGCGGGGCCCACAGTGGAGCAGCCGCGGGGCCTTCAGCAGAGCAGCCACGGGGCACGCGCCCCCATCGGGGCACCCTCGGTGACCCATTTGGCTCTGTCCCATTGCCTTGATGCCAGAGGCCCTTTCTTCTCCTCCCACCTCCTTCTGATCTCCATCATTACTGTTCCCCACCCCTTCCAGCTGGGCACCGGATGAACTTACAATGCTTGGTATAAGGGCTTGAAATCTCTCTGGCCCATTCTCACTGTGTTAGTTCAGGGTATGAACTGAGACTAAAGATTAGTTCTAGAATAGAGTTGGAGGATTTTTCTCACGTCTGCTGTATGGAGTATGTTGTTTTTCAGACTCCCAGTCTGCTGCTTTTCATCTAATCCGTCTCTATGGGCTCATGCGAGGTTCATATGTGCTAGCTGTAAGGAGACCCTCTTGGTGCTCACATTAATAGTTCAGGGTGAGTCCTTAAGTCTGTGGGTTCATCCCATTGTTGCCAGGAACAGGAGGTACTTGCCCAAGCCCCTGAGACTCCAGGTGCTCCCAGAAAGAGTTCAGGGTGGGAGCTGAAGCCCAGTAACTCAGTTCATGCTTCCTGCCTGATGCTGGAGTGAGAAGGGCATGGGGCCGTGTGATCCACCTCCATCTGCTCCTCTCTCTTACTGTTGTACCCCAGTTCCTATTTGTTCCTTGGCTGGATCCCTGGGATTTGCTGTGGCTTTGGAGTCGCTGCCGATGCACCCCACCGCTCCCCACTGGCAGCCTCCCATACCAACACATAGACAATTAAAGAAGTACAAAATTACACAGACTATAGAAGGGAATTATCTGTGAATGCTAATTTACCTACTGTTACTTTCCCACTTATTACTCTTTATACTGGTGGTGGCTCGCTTGAAAATTCAAATTCTTTCCTCCCTCATCTCCGTTGCTGTACCCCGCCGTCATACTGCATAGGGTGGGGGCGGAAGTGAGTGGGTTCTGTTCGCCCTCTATGGCGTCACTTGTCAACCCCCAGTGGGGCCACCCAGGCCCATAGAGCCACCCACAGACAGAGGGGCCACAGAACCGTCCGCACCCGCAGCCAGTGCCTGTACTGCAGGTCTGCTGCTCTTCATTAAACGTGGTGCTATGGGTTCTTGCAAAGTTCATATGTGTAAGCTGTAAGTAGGTCCTCTTCGTGTTGTTAATAGTGTGGAGTGAGTCCTGAAGTCTGTATAATCATCCCATTATTGACAGGAGAATTTGTTGATTACTCCCGCCACCTAGTCTCTCCGTGTTCACAATGAGATTTCAGGGCGGGAGCTGGAGTCCGGCACCTCGGCACTTCCTGCTTCCCGCGTGGTTCCGGAGCGCAATCGCAGCTCCCTCCGTGTCCGCTCCATCCCCTCAGGGCCACTGCCCATCCCTGCTGCTCCCCACTCACCCAGTAAAGGGGTCGGGGAGGGGATCGCCTCGGGGCAGATGCAGGGTCAGTGCGATGAGCTGTGTGCTATTTAGACTGATTCCATCCTGTCTCCCGGCGCTGATTAGGGATGTTTCTGCAGGATCAGGTTTCTGTTTCCGTGGGTGTTGTAATTTCTCGTCTTTGTCCTGGATTCGACTACTGCTCCCATCTGCCATTGCATCTTCTTATAGCTACGCTCTCTCCTCTGACCGTCTCTCGGAGCTCCACACTCCCCTGGCCGAGCTGGGAGGCTTCTGTGAGGGTAGGTCTCCGCAGCTGAAGCTTCGGGTGCCAGGACGAGGGTGTGAGCTAAAGATGTGTGTGATTCGGAGCTGTAGTTTCTCCATGCTGCCTCCCTCCGAGTGCGCCATGGCGGACCTCCGATCCTTTCTTCCTGAATAAGTCCTTCTTATTCTTTCCAAGGATTTCAGTTCCCGAGTTCAAGGTGCCCACCTCTCTCCTTTTTGTCCTTCTCTTATTGCTGTATTTCTTTGTCTAGGTGGGATTTCTGGGAGAGATTCCTCCTCTGCTTCCTATCCAGTCGCCATCTTTTAACGGTCTCCAGACAACTCTTTGTGGTACAGTTTCTTATCCCTGTTTTGTTCGTAGGTTAAATAAAGTACATAAGGTTAAACAGCTTATGTACTTTATTCAGTCTTTTTTAGTTTATAGCAGAAAAGGGAGTTTTGATGGTTAAATTTGTTTGGCCACTTGACTGGGCTAGAGGGTACTCAGATGCTTATCGGGGCGTCACTATGGTGTAACTGGAACAGTTTTCTGGTGAGACTAATGTTTGAACTGGCTGAGCAGCATTAGACCCACTTAAGCACCCATCCAGTCTGAGTAGGACAAAAGCACGGACCACCTCCCCAGAATGTAGGAGACTCTGCTCGCCTGACTTTGCATAGCTGAGCCTTTACTTCTTTTCTGCCTGCGGACTCTAAGGCATCTAGGGACTTTCAGCCTTGCCTCTCCTTGGTCTCCAGTTTACTAGTTTTGAAGCTTTGCATCTTTCATGATCTATTCCTTATAATATAAGCCAATATATGCATATGTATGCATGTGTCTCTGAAAATGTACAAAATGTATACATAGTGAGTGTACACATATTCTAGTATCCTGCAGAATATATAGAATACATACGCTATTTGTTTTTGTTCTGCCAAAGAATCCCTGGCTTATATTAGCTACCAACAGGTATATGAACAATATCACTTTCATTTTAAATATTATATAAAGTATAGTTTAAAAATAAATCAAAAATTGTCTCACAGAAGTTCTGTGTAACACAGTGAAGTAAAGTTTTCATTTATTATAAGGCCAAATTCCACTAGCACACTGATGTAACAAATATCAAACCACCCATTCAGACACAAGTACATGTCCCAGCTTCTTCAGTACTTTTCATGTTTATAATACATTATTATTTGGCAACCAAATACAGCTTTGGAACTGAAGCTGTGCAAGTGAGTGGCGCTCTCAGTGGGTTTCACAGATGTCACATACATCTTCATGTGTCTCCTTGTCCTGTCTGCATCGCTTTACTGTCCAGAATACAGTGAAGAGCCAAGTGCCTGCAATGTAGAAAGCTGTCTGTGGGACACAGAGAAGTAAGAATTCAGTGTCTCATGAGGTTGGTGAGGCCTCATCTCCTCTGTAGCATGCAGTATTGGGTAGGAAGAAATATTGGTCTCCACAGACAATGATTCTTGGACTGAAAACTTGCAGTTCTTCATGCAAAGTTACATTACAAATAGGCTTTGAATACTTTCCAGCCCATGAAGTAACAGTGAAGATCCCAACAGACCGGTTAATACATTAACTACTGAAGTCCCTGGTCTGAGCTCTTATGGGTAACTGACGTGTTCTCTATACTGGGTCATAACTCATATTATTTTCATTTTATTTAAAATTTGGGATCTTTTCTAAATAAAAAATATAAATTTTAGAAGTTACTTCATAAAAAAAAAAGTCAGTTACTTACCAGGGTATTCAAAGTCTTACAGAGCTGTTTCCACTGAAGAGATATGCTAAAATAGAGATAAACCTGTAAGTTACTATATTTAAGTTTTCATTATTCTACTGTCACTGACCCATTTTAGGCCCTATTGCTAAGTTATTTAGCAAATTCTGAGTCATGCTCATGGTGAATTTTAAAGTATTAAAATCTGCTCTTGAACAAGTAGAGAAATTGAAGGTCAAAGGGTTTATATACTTTAGATAAGGTCACACAGTCAGTGAGCCACAGTCAGGTTTAAGGTAAGTGTGTTAGCACAAATCCACATTCTAAGTCTTTCCCTTCTGTCTCTTACGGTGCTAGATTCTTATCATTCTGAACAAGTCTCAACATGAATATCTAGCTTTTACAGAACGAAATTTTCTCTTTTACTAATTCTGTAATCTTAGGCAAACAATCTCAATGTGTGCTCGTGTTTCTTCATTTATAAAGTAGGAAAAAACTTAGATCAGTTAAGTTATACATCTTCTTGCAAGGCATAGATAATTACTTGCAAAGTATTTGGGAGAATATCCCACTAAATGTCAGGTGTAATTTCATTGTTTATTACAATTATTGTTTCCTGATGCATTTATTGAACTTATTTAGAAAAAAGGTGGAAGCACAACTAGTTGGTAAACGCAGGGAACAATCACATTCAAGCCAAGAGTTTAATAAAAGCAAATGTGCCATCTTTAGAAGAAGAATTAAAAACACTGATATTTATGGCACTAGCAAATGTCAGCGCTGAGCTGAGGCTACAGTATAATTTCTCAGTGCTGTATGAGCACAGAGAATTTCCGAAAAGCTTTCAATAATGACCACACTCAAGTCCCATTTGAGAAGAGTTGAGACAGAGTCTTGGAGGACAGCAGTGCTTCCACATCTGTTCATATGGAGTCAGGAATTCTCACATCTTTGAAGAATTTTTAATTCCTGGAAGAGTTATTACTTGAATAGATAGAAAAGATTTAGAACATGTTACACTTGAGATTTTCTGTAGCATTTATACACACACATAGAGCTATTAGGAACCTTTTCACCTGTCTGTAATGATTCCTTTTGTCCTGATGCAGGTGAGAACAAAGTGATTTCTAGTTCCCTTCATTTCTTAAAGTGGACCCAAACACATTTTTTTCTCGCTTGGGAATTCCATAATGAAATTGCCATCTTTCACCAAAAGCCACCTTAAGCCACCTTAATACCATTTAGGAAATGATCATTTCCTTCCTCAACAAAAGAATTTCTTTTATCTTGCTATCTTGGTATTCAAAAAGTACATTCAAAGCTGTTTAAAAGCCTGAAAGTTAGGATCACCCTGACACTCAAAGGTAAAAATAAAAAGGAGAGGAAATGTAATTGGCTTATTCTTGATATAGATTTATTTCCTTCATCTGGCAGTGTGATTTTTCCCTTCCGTTCTCTTCTCTGTTCCCTTCTGTGAAGACCAGGAATGTCCAGGATCTCAAAGGTGGAAACTGTACTCAACTCTTCAGCCATTGAGATAAAACATATCCTTTCTCTAAGAAGAAACTCCCAATAAAAATGATCTTTTGGGGGTGATTTGAGCATTTCTTTGAGAAACAGTTACCATACCCAACATGGTAAAAGAGTTCTGGTAAATTAAGACTATTGGTCAACAGAAAAATTATATTAAATCCAAGTGTATGAGCTGGGCATGGTGGCACACGCCTGTAATCCAAGCACTTAAGAGGCCAATGCAGGAGGATTGCTATGAGAGGCCAGCCTGGCCTACACAGTGAGCTCAAGGCCAGCTTGAACTGAGTAGTGAGACCCTGTCTCAGAAAGACAAAAGAAAAAAGATCTAAGTGTGTGCAAAATCTGGAGTCCATTCAAGTCTGCTCTGTGTTTTTCTCCCTCTCTGTTCCCAGCTGCTAAATTGTGTTAGTTTAAAATATTCACTTACTTTGATAGGCTCTCACTCTATCAGGAGTGGTACAGGAAGGGAAAAATATAAGATGGAAATATAGTGTCTTCCCTCAAAGACATCATCAGCTACTTGTGTGCTTGGAAGGGAAAGGTGAAAGGAAATGTGGAAACATTGTCATGATTTTATGATAAATACCAGGAGTGGAGAGAGGCACAACAGCTCTGGTTAACACCCTGGAATACTACATACCAGGCACTGGGTCAAGCAGCAAAAATTCATTCCAGAGGTCATGGCGTACCAGGAACCAGATGACAGAACAGGTGAACAGTGGTAAGCAAAGTCTCATCTGTGTTGACAGCTGACCTGAATCACATGCACTCCCTCCTGGCTCCAAATTCTTTCACATCAGCTCCTGGCATTAGATTCTTAGAGCAGCATAACCCTTTCAGGGAATTACACATGTGGAGAGTGTAGTCTTCACATTCCTTATGAGAATCTAGTGCCTAGTGATCTGAGGTGCAGCTGAGGAGGTGATATTAGTGCTGAGGACTGACTGCAAATACAGATTAACACTGGGAAAGAGGTTCTACCACACAAAGACTGTGGAAAAGCAATGGCTTCAGGCCAATTTCAAAATCCTACTCACGAGTGGCAAGTAACGAGCTGCATCTGGCACTAGCTTTATAGTGGCAGACGAGGTGATGTACATCAATCCTACACCCGGTTCTAGCAGCAGGCTTTAATAATAGATATGAAATGCAAAAAACTGGAATAAACAAGTTCCTCACTTGTCCCCAGTTCTTCAAATACTTGTCATTCATAAAATGCTTAGCAACCACTGTTATAGGATTTTTTATGGAAGAGGGAGGAGCATAACCTGTGAAACACTTAAAGAGGACAGAAAAGAAGAAGTTTTCTCACATAAGTGCAGTACTGTAGGTGCTATGAGATTGAGATTACATCATGATCATTTACCCTTTATCCTAACAGTGATTTAAAAATAATTGTAGCTCTGAAGGAGGAGAGTGGATATGATCTTGTTTGCATTTTAGATGATAAAGAAGGCATTTCTGAGCACTACATTTGAAATCACATGAAAATGTGTTTTAGTTTATTTTCTATTGCTATAACAAAATACCTGAGGGTAGATCTTAATTTAAAAAGTGGTTTATTGGGACTACACTTTTAGAAAATCTAAGATTGGATGGCCTTGTGCTTTTAGCCCATTGTGATGGCCTCTGTTTAGATGTATTACAGCAGGAGAATACGTGTGAGAGAAACCCAGTGGATAGACAGGATGTCAAGGAGATTCAGAGGCTACACCAGTTCTTTTAATAACAACCCATTGTTGTGAAACTAATCAGGGCCTTGGTCTCAGCAGAACTACATTTCAAGTTTGACACCCCAGTTACCTAGTTACCTCACACTGCTTCCTATCTCATAAACATTCCACCATCTCCCCAAAACCACTGCAGTGGAGACCAATCCTCCACCACATGAATTTCAGCATGACAAACAACATCTAAACCTTGCAGGATGTCAGAGAAAAACAATGACAGATTGCTGATGGAATTCCACATTTTATCATCAGGTAACATATAAAAGAATTGAGATAACTTTAGGCTGGAGGGCATAACTCAAAGGCAGAACATCTGGTGCTATGTGAAAGAAGAAATATCTTGGACGTGAGTGTTGTGCATTAGAAAAGTTATTAGCTCTTGATGGCATATTTCAGCTAGCTCGGCATAGAAGTAATACTGCTGGGTGTTCAGGGTTGTTCCAAGTTGGGCATTGTTTCAGATTTTTCACTAGTTGTGGCAATAAGTATATATTTCCCATGAATTTTTGGACTAGGTACATTTAAATCTTTTGCAAAGACTTCCATGCCCTTGTGGGTAGCTTTGGTCACCATATGCAGCCACTATAAAAAGTGAAACCAGCTAAAAATCACAAGAGGAACAATCCTCCTCGAGGGCTGGGAAAGAAGTTCAAATACTGAGAATTCTTTGTACTTATTATAGACCTATTCTTTCAATTAGAAGCAAATTACAAAGTAAAGTTCCTTCAAAATCTGTGTCCTTCCACTGATAACCAAAAGGATATCATATAGAGTTTTTGATTAGAAACTCCTTGCAAGAGACCTTATCTCATTCCCTTCCCTCAACTATCATAATTCAGAGGTTAGGCTCATCTTTATGATGGCAGTACTGCACATTAGTTTTTCTTCCAGAAGCCTAAAGGTAAAAACTATAGCTTTGAAACTGTTAAATTTTAATGAAAGAATATTGGTAACTAGAACAAATGTAGGTAAAACATTGAATGAAGGTGTATGTACATATTCACACCCATCTGTGTAATACATCACATGTGATCACACCCTAACATATTATTGTGTCATCTGTAATATTCCAGAAATTATAATTTATAGGAAATAATTTACAGATGATATTTATAGTAATTCTTAGGAAAAATGAAAGAATTGTTTGGAGATGGTTTTAATTTAACACACACTCCAGTGACAAACATGGACTGTATTGGTCCTAGCTGAACTGAGATCCAAAAACATTTTATTTGACATTTCACTTGACATTTTGGATTAATTTGCCTTTGCAACTCTGGGATCATTATAAAATTGCATGATGTTGACTGATAATCTTAGGGCACTGTACTTGCAATCTATTAGGTTGGACCAATGCAAAGTTTCCAATATTAAACAGATTAATCTAAAAAAAATGACAATTTATGTGATGCAGTTTTTACAAACGTTCATGTTGATCTTTGTTGTATGACAGAGTCTTAAAAATTATATTATTCAGTTCCTTTGAGTCTCAATATTTCTAGCCCTGTAAAATGTGAACAACTGTAGAAACCTGTTAGCACTGCGTGGGCTAAATTAAACATTGTGTGAAAAAATGCAAATAGCTGTTATTTTGATTGTATTTAGACTCCTCAAAAATCCCTGCGAAGTTGTTAGGTTCATAAACTTTTGCTTCCTACTGTGTAAGTGATGTCTTGGTCAGGTTGCCCAAGGGCTTACATGTTTTCATTTCTTTCTGAATACGATCTGACTTTCCCTCCACTTAGCGTTTATTCTCAAAGCTGTTTTCTTTCTTTAGGTTTACAGTACATATTTCTTCTGAATGGGCAGCATTATTTATGCATTTCATTAACAATATGTACTTGAGCTTTCTGGTTTGTTCACCTAGCAAAACCCTCAGCAGAAAATGTACTAGAGAATTTTTTCCCTACTACTGGGGAACTGAAATTAATTCACTTACAATTTCCAAGAGCTTTAAGTATTTGTTTTGTTTAGGAGTCAAACAGCTGTGCTGGCGAGGCTTTTATTATGGTTAATGTGCTTTGGCCATTTGTATTATATCTGGGTGATAGATTTTACAAGAATTGATCAAGTAGGACTTTTGACAGTGTTAGGCTGGACTGTAGTTCCAGCTTAGATGGGATTTTTGGGTATTTTGATGGGATGAGCTTCTAATGAGATGTTCTGATGTTGAGTTTCTTTTTTTTTTTTTCATGCTCCCTGTCCAATTTAAAAGTAGGGTTTTACATTTAATTACAAACTGAGTTGTGATATCACCTATTTAATAGAAGCTCACATCATATCTCAGTTTTTAAAGAATCAACTATTTACATCATGGTAGGGTGTGCAAGGTCTTCTTAAAATACAAACTGGTGACAAATTGTCAGTTGCTTCTCCTCATTACTTCACTGGATTCCCATGTACTCAGCTGTCCACTGCTCTCTGAATATGACATCATGGTGCTCTCTCTGTCTGTTCACAGCATGTTTCTCTGTCTGGACCGACTTTTTTCTTCTTTGACTAGCAAAATCTTCCTCATGAAGCAGCTCAAATTCCATCTTTCTATGAAGTCCTCTTCTTCCTGAGGCAATTAATCATTCATTCCTCTTTATTTCCCAAAGCACTGTGTTCAGGCTTTCTCCTTCGATTACAGTTTCACGTCCTCTCCTTATCTCAAGTCGGTGAGCTCTGATAAAGCAAAGACTCCGATTTGCTTAGTTTTGCCTCCTCCGGGCCTAGAAGCTCATTGAATGTTTTGTTTAGAAGGATAAATGAAGGGTAAGTTTCTATACTCTTATGAATCCTATTCATCCTGTATAAATGACTCATGAAGCTTCCTGATTACTCAGTGAATGCTCAAAATATATGACTTTTCCAGAAATGAAAAATACTGAAGTATTTTGGAAGAAAGGAAATTTTCATTATAAGATTTTCTACATTTGGTGAGGCATTAGGGAGGGAAATGTTTCGGGTCCACTTCCCTAAATCTGGTTATAGATAGAGGAAACATGGAGATTATTTGTTTGGGCATCTGGAAACAACATCTGGCATTTTAGTTTATAATTCATTTATTCCAGTGCTGTAGATATTCAGTGTTATTCAATTAATAACAGTCCCAGTGCACTCAGAGCAGTGGGAGAGAATGTTTATTCTCCAGGGACAATACACATGCATTAGTTGGCTCATTTCATAGGTTTAATTTTGAGAAGGACACTGATTAGTTACAATTGGACCAAAATGAGAAACCAGAGATATGAGGAGTAGACAGGCCATTGTTAAGCTAATAGTTCAAGAAATTGAACTAATTAGATGAAAGTAAGGAATAATCAGTCTTGCGTGTATTCAGGTTTGGGCCTCTCTATGAGGAGGCTGACACATGAAAGAGAGAGGGACTGCATGGCCAGTTGTTCCACCACGGGGTGCGTCGGAGAAAGTCCTAGGAGGAAGGCATGTTGCCCATAGGTTACAGAGAAACAGTCTCCAGGAGCAAGTCGGCAACTTGAAATTCGTCCATGAAGTGGTTAGCTCCCAGTTCTCTACTCGGGAAATAAACAGTCATCTGTATGGAACTGATAAGCGTTGCACTAAACCAATATTTTACAAACATTGCATAAGAATCTGGGATCTTGACTAAGTGAAGATGTTTTTCATGGTCTTGACATTCTTCATTTCTACTATATCAAAAGTTAATTCTGATAACTGCTGGTCATTGGTCTGTACTCTGGGAAGTATGTTCTGGATAATAGGATAAAAGATGTATTTCATAACTATTTGAAGACAGATTCTAGAATCAGAAAGTCTTGATTTTGATTTGCAATCAAGTAAGACTTGAGAAATTTGATAATGCCATTAGAGCTTTATTTTCCTCACCTGTGAAATGATAATGATTTGCTGTTCATATCCTCTTGGTGCAGATAAATAGGTTGTATGCAGAATATTTGAAGTAGTGCTCAGCACATAGCAAGCTCCTAATTAACATTAGTGATTGTATTTTAGCTTTTAAATTACTTTTATTTTTATTTTTAGAATTGTATTATTTGGATTTACTTCCAATGTATCAGAATTGTAAAGGAAAAAAAAATTGCAGTGTGAAAACTGGGGTAAATTTTATGGTTCTGGTAATGTAACATTTAATAAAACTCCAGTTAGATTCATCCCAGTGTGAAATTATCCTGCTGATGGACTATTATGCAATGATCAGTTGAAGTGATACCTACTTTCCTTCCTATACTATGCCTTCCCATGTACAGTGTGGGTTTTATCGTTCAGCCCTTTGATCTCTCTTCCGTTTCTGTCTGCTATAGGCATCTCTTAAGGCATCTGTTATTGAGCATGCACATAACTGACTGACTTAGCACATTTCCTCCTTTGAACTAGAAAATCCAGAATTGAAGGACTGACTCTAACTCTACGTGGTAACCCTCGTGTCCACACTGAGCATGTTTCATGATAGCAGCAACTCCTTTAAAACAATAGATAAATGAAATACATGGAGAAATACGGAAGGGATGAATCACCCGGGAAAAGTCAACCATTCCAGTTCAAATTTCCTTTGTTTTCCCAAACTTCACACTTGCCAAGTAAGTGCTGTGACAGTGAGTTATGTCTCCCACCCCTAGTTCAAAGTTCCTTTCTCAAAATTCCTCCCATCAAAATTTCTCCCTCTTTAGGATGAGTAAGAATTAGCACTCAAACGTATGACAGTCTGTATTAAGTGTTTTTAATAAAAATATAGTATTTTTCTTTCTTCTTGAGGAATTTGTGCCTTAATCAAGGCTTATAGGAATGATTAATACAAATGAAATAATAGAATATTTTATAAGAACAAATTACAGACTGGGAAATGTATATATTTGAAAGAATTGTTAAATTTTTCAAGTGTGCTTCAAAAGGTAAATGCTCCATTCAACTCATTGTGTGGTGAGGTCAGCTTTACACTATTTCAAGTTTATAACTCAGGAATAGGGAATTGGTCTATTTAAACTTTTGCTTTTATTTAATGGGAAGACACTCACCTTTCTGCACAAACTACATACATATTCCATCTTTTCAGGCAAGCACCTAATGTATAAGGAGTGTAAGCAAGTATTCTGTGATGAAATCAAACTACGTGGGTAAATTAGAATTTTCAGATGCTAAGGAATCTTAGATGTCACATTTCTCATCCTTCAGTATCTACAGGGAACAGCTCTACTGAAACACTAGATAGCCTGATGTTCAGATCATTTTTGTGGCTTAAGAAATTTTGGTTCAAAACTTTTTTCCTTGCAAATATTTTCAAGCAATAGAAAGGAAAGGAAGGTCAAGTATGCTCCCAACCAGTCCTGATAGTAATCACTACTCTAAGAATTGCAAGCACAGTAGAAACAGCAGTCTCTGCAGCTGGCCATGAAGTAAATAAGTGGGTAAAGATATGTTTTTAATTCACATTATTGACAGAGATAATACTACTAATAACACAGCTACTATTTATTTGGTATTCTACATGGGTCAGGTACTGTGCTTCAATATAATATCACTGTGTTTTGATCTTTGCCAAACTTGCAAGGGTGTGCTATAATCTTGTTTTAAATAAAAGGAGCAGTGTGTTAGAAGGTAAGGAATGCAATGGATATGAGATCTCTGTATTCCTCAAACATCTATGCCTTCCCACCTCCAGAAAGTCTGTAATGTCTGTTTCCAAAATAGCTGATGCTTGTGTAAAGTTAGTAACACCATACAACAATGTGCAGAAGAATAACTTTGTGGATATGTTTATCTCAAAGTATGTTAAAGATTAACAGTAATAATGTTATCAATGCATCTAGAACAAGTCTTTTAGAAGTAGACTCAGCACATTTCCCTGAAGAGCTCTATGAAACTGCTCGTGGTGTGTGATTCTCAGTGTTGGCCACTAAATTCCTTAAATAGCCCTGTCTGTACTTTGCAGCTTTCATTACAGTTCTCTTCCTAGATTCTGGAGGCTGACGCTGTGGGAAACACACAGCCAGATATAGTGCTAACCCTCACATGGGGCAGTCAGAGTCTGTATAGCCCAGCAAGAGGCCCTGCCGTGACCATCTCTTCTGTGGCTGCACTTGATACCTGCAATTTCTTCCTCGCAAGTTGTAAGGTCTCTAACTCGTGGATGTCTTTTGTATATGCAGCACAACTGAGCCCTCTGAAAGTGTCTGTCAGGACGATTGCCCATGTTATAACTGAAATTGGATAGCCAGGCTTTATATTCAAGTGAAACATTTTTCCTCTTATTTCCTCTTTAAGAAAAATCAATAAATGGTTTCTGATGCCTTTCAAACAGATTGAGAGAATGGAAATCAAGTTTTGCCATATTATTATGGGGAAACTGGACACCTTGGGTCTTCTGGAACAGATCCAATTTCAAATACTCCATCTTGTCCCTCCATTGTATACTCGGTCTATATTTCCTGATTTTTGATTACAGATATATGCTTTTTTAGATAGCCAAATAAGAAAGAATGTATATTTGGACAGGTTTTGCCCAGATATTTAAAACTGGAGACACACATCCACATATATGTATATTCTGTATAAAGATAGGATATAATACTCTATAGCACACATGTTTATGTGCATGTGTGTTTATATGTGTGCATATGTATTTTGTCCTAGCTGTTCCAATACAAAAATGAGAACATAGAAGCTGGCATTTTTTTTATGACGACACTGCTTTTGAGAGGCTGAGGTGGGATTTCATCTGCCTTTAAAGTTTATTGTCATTTTGTACAATTCTTCCACTCCCACAAACTCAATATTTATCATATTTTAGTTTCGGCTCTGCTTGAGATTGAACTGTGTGCCTCACAAGGCAAGCAAGTTCTGTACAATTGTCTGCTGAGCCTGGAACTTATTTTTAAAGACAATGTTTCTATCTTCACCTAGGCTAATTGCTACTAAAAACAAGCTCCTGCTCACCGAGTGACTGATCAGGCAAAGGAGTCACTTTCCCAGGTCAGAGCTCTCTTTCTATTCTCTCCAGCTTCCTGCCCGCTCTTCCCTTCCCCAGCTACTTAAATATTTGCTCCTGGAAGGTAGGGGCATCAAGCACCAGACGCCTGAGCCGGTGTCTTCCTGAAGATTCATTCATGACTGATGGGCAGGCACTAATTACCTGGAAGGTTTGAGGATGGGTACAAGTGTAAAAGTGATCACAGAGCAGTTTAAAAGAGATTTGTTTCTCCTTGCACCACTTCCATGTCATTTGCAAATGTCTGTGGGTTTCCTTCCAGCCTGTTTGTGAGTAAGACTCCTGCTAAGATGGTTTGAAGAACCATGTGTGGTGCCTGCATTTCTGCAGGTTGTTTAGCAAAGCATTCACATGCATGGGAAGATTACCTACACCTCCCATGAGTGAGACTTTCTGTTACTTTTCTACTTTTCTAAAACTTTCTGACACTTGCCACAACAACATTACATTTTCCACTGGGGACGTGATTGGTGAAATATTATTTTGGTTTTCATTATTATGAGCTTGGAGAATCAGGTTTTCCAGTTACCTTACTGCTTCTTTTAATCACCTACAAGAAAACCATCCTGATAATCATTAGTAGCTAAAAAAGTACACATAGTTTTTATTTTATTTGGCAGATGCTACCTGGAAACCTTCGTGTCAGGGAGGGAAGTGTTAAAATTAAACCATTTCAAGGAAAGTAACCTACTCAGGTTTGCCAGATTCAAAATTGTAAGAGTGACCCCTAGTGACTATGGAACTACTTCAGTCTTTGTGAAACCTCAGTGTAGTGTTCACTGTGACCATCTGAAGAAAAAGAAAAAGAAGTATTTAAATTTTATCTTAAGAAACACAGTATTTTTCATTTTCAACTTAGTAGTTATACTTCAAATATTATAGGATTTTATGAGAAAATATTTATTTCATCCCAGTTAAAAAGTATATGCTACTTTTCAATTAGTCCAAGCCAAAGAGCTTGCATGGTGAACCTACTGTGTGCAGTGCCGTCAGTTTTCCGGGGATGATATGGCAGAGGGCTCCTTGTGCATCCACAGTGCTCACAGGAAGATGATAAGCAAGGAAGGGTATTGCAGGGCAGCAGAGGCCAGAGGGAGCAGTAAAACAAAGGCTTGAATAACAAGAGCTTTATCTTAGTCCAACTTCCAATTTTGCTACTAGGTCAGAATGTGCAGGGTAGCTTATTTGACAAGGAAAAGAGATTATTTTATCACATAGTGCAGGTGCAAGGCATAAGGGCAGCATGAGGTGGTGGCCTTCTTGCTAACAAAGTTCTAAGGAACTGCTGAGAAACCATAGAAAAAGACAGGAGCACACGTGTAATCTTTCTACCTTTTCTTAAAATGCTGCAAGACTTGAATTATAGAAGATCCACTGTAATGACTTCACTTCTAATAAACTCCCAAAGGTCTCACCCATAAACACTATAGTCAAGTTTCTACTCACTTAATACCTAACACTGGGGACTAAGTTTCAGTGCCTGAATCTTGGGGAACACATTCAAATCATATCCAAATCACAGAGAGCTGTAAGAAAACAACTGTTTTATACTAGTGAATGACCATTCCTGGGGAAGAGGGTCCAGAGTAAACTTTGACCTTATGTAAAGCAAGAGGAAGCCACTTTACCTGAGCCAGTGTTATGAGGCAAACACAAGTCTGGGTAAGAACCAAAAACATTTCACCTGTCAAGGACATAGACAATTAAGGGGTGTAAGAGGAGGCTTCAGCACAGGTGTGAGACAGCTTAGGAAAGGCACAGGAAAGACTGTGTATTATATTTGAGGACCTTTCTACTGAGGGCAATGGAAGAACAGTTAAACAAAGAAACACTTTGCATGGCATGTTGCAGAGTTTTCTCTCCTCGGAGAAGTGGGTATAAGAAAAGAAAAAAAAAAAATCAAGCACTAAAAATAAGAAGATCCTAGTAGTTGCTCTATAGGAAATACTGTTTTCTCTCTTTTTAGTTTAAACACTAGGAGCTAAATATAGTGTTTTACACTAGATTCAAATTGATATTACTAGTAGACAGTATGTTTTTAAAATGTATGTTCATTAAATGTTAATATATAGATGTTAATTAGCGTTAGTTTTACTCTGAGGTACATGAACAATGCTCCCCCTCCATGGATATATACATCTATATTTATATATTATTTTATGTCTGTCCATTACAAACACATATACTGATATGATTTATTAACATGAATGTACGTTTTTGGTTAACTGGACTTGGAAAGATTGATTAAGACATAATAACTAAGTAAGCCCATGTTCCATCTTCAAAGGAAACCTTCACGATTTTATTACATGTGGATTTTCAAATGAACTGAAATGTCACTGAACACAGCTCTGTATTCCTGTGATTTTCAGATTTTATGTCAGAAATTCAAATACGATACTATTGATTTCTGATACATAAAAGTATTTATTTGAAATTCTTGCTACCTTATGTCTTCCTAACAACATGCTATAGACTGAGTGGGTTAAAGTAAAATTATTGAAGTGAAATTTCTCAATGTTCTGTAAACTGGAGGTGCAAGACCAAGCAGTTGGCTGGTTTAATTTCTCCCGAGGCCTCTGTCCTTGGCTTTCAGTTGGTGCCTTATCACTGTGTGCTCACGTGATCATTTCTGTGTGTGCATCCCTGGTGGCTCTTCCTCTTTGTACAAGGACGTTAGTCACATGTATTAGGACCACATTCTACGAGCTCATTCGGACTTCATCTTCTGTCTCTACGCAATCCAGCTTTCCACCATTCTATTCCCAGAGTGGAACAGAAAACACTAAACACAAATGTGTTTCAAGTTGTCTAGGGAACCTAGGTGTGTTCATTTCACACAGTGAATGATGAAACTGAAATAATTCATTTTAATGACACTAAGCCTCAAAGCTAGGATATAATTCTTTTGCATCTTATCTTTTAAAAAAGTATTTTCTCTAATAATTTTTGAAATTAATCCTGCTATTATTTAAGCATTATGACAACAGAAATTTTTAAACCATTTGACTAAGGCATTGATAAGATGCAACCCAAAACTACAGTCGATGTTAAACAAAAAATTATTATAGTGAAAGACACATTGCCAATAATCTCCTTCGAAATGTATCACTTGCTTGAAACACTGTTATCCATCATCCTTGACACCTGCGGAAGTAGATTGGAAAATCCTTCTGTTGTTTGCGTCCGTGCTTTTATGAGTGCAGCTTTGCAGTACATACTTATATATCTATCGTGGGGAGTCAGTACATGTATGTAGCACATCTGAATTATTTATGCTCCTCTCCTTGCCGTCCTTCCCTGCTCCTTCCAAACTCTTGCTCAACTTCCCATTTACAAAAACTCAGTTTTCATCATTTTGCTCTTCAATTCTGTTTCTGCTTCTCCTTTCCCTCCCTTCCCTCATCTCTGCAGCTATCTCTCATTCCACGTCTATTTGGAAAAGATACCCCTCTTACTAATTATCTGTCTGCTATTTTGCTCTCTTTCTCTCTTATATCTACACACCTGTATCTATATCTAGGTATATTCTATACCTAGATACCTGCTTTCCAATTCAAGAAAAAATATGCAGTTTTTAAGCTTATAGGTTAGACTTATGTCCCTTAATAGTCTCAGACTGCATCCAGACACTAACAAATGTCTCAATATGTCCTTCCTTATAGTACAGTGGTACTTCATTATATATAAATAACATATTTTCTTTATTAATTTACCTATTGTGTAGCATATAGGTCATTTGCAACATTTAGCTATCATAAATTGTACATCTATAAATATGAGTATACATATATACCTGTGATATGGTGACTAACTCTTTTGAGATGCTCCCTAGAAGCAGAATAGCTGGGCCAAATGGAATTTCCAAGTTTAGTGGTCTGTGGAATTTCCGTGCTGATTCCCGTAGTGATTGTACTATGCACATTCACACCAGCAATGTGGATTCTATTTTCCCACAATCTTGCCCACATGTGCTATGTCTTGGTTTGATGACAGTCATTGTTTCTGGAGTAAGATGGTATCCTGTTTTGTTTTGTTTTTTAATTTGCATTTCATTAATGGCCAGCAGTGTCTTCTGTTGCAGCCCATGGCTGGCTTAATGTCCTGAATTGATTCAAAGTATTCACCTTGCATGGGTCTTTGAGTTGGAAAAGGGCCAGAAATCTCAGTGCCATGTCTGGTGCTTATGGTGGATGAGGACATACCAAAATGTTTTCATCAGACAGAGGTTTCCATAAATATTTTCAACTGATTCAGGACATCAATGCAGCCTGAAAATGACACTCAGGAAATCAGACTTCCAGACATGATTCAGAAAATGGCAAGAATGCCAGTATAAGTATACTTCAAGCCAAAGGGAGTACTTTGAAGGAGGTTAATATCTCTTACTATTTATGTACATTTCATTACATTCTAGGATTTGGAGAAATCTTTACCATGATCTAGAAATAGCATTTATATCCCCTCCTGTGCCTAAAACCATATTCATTTTCTGTTCCTATTGATTTCTAATGACTGTAAACTTTTATATCCTTTTCCTATTTAAAAGTCAATTTCAAATAATGGTATCTGAGGAATCAAAATGGAAGGGTAAAGGCACACATGATATTCTTTCCAATAGTACAGCCACATCCTGGCTATTGATCTGCTCCAAGAGCAAGTTATCACTACTTACTTCTAGCCTGACACTATTATAGATCATGGCCACTGCAGAATTTTATAGCTGCCATCTTTCTCTGGCTGGTTTTAGTACTTCAATTCTTAGCAATCCAGCTATGCCTGAAATGGCTTGATGGACATAGATACAAACTAAACTTCTATCTCCAGCTTTACATCAGGAAGCACCACATCCCCTTAAAATCAGTAGTGTGAGCTATATTCTCATTCAGTTCTGTTTCAGAACAGGTTCTTGAGCTCTGAGACTGCTCTTTTACTTTGTGGAACTCAGTTTGCCTCAGAGCACTGGAGTGGAATTTACTTCCCAACTCTTAAACAAACACTCAGTGTTCTGTAGAACTCCCATCCTTTTGTGTCCTGATCTTGGATATTCATGCCAATAAGCTTATTTTAGCTCATGTGAAACCTGTCTGCCTATCAACTAATTTTTGCTTGAACAGATACCTGGATAGAGATCTCATTGAAGGACTTTTTAATTTCTTTCTTTGTGAATTATTTCTTAAAGATTGTGCTGGTCTGGGATAAAGAGGTTTTCATGTTTTCCAATGGAAAAGTTGTTTGATGCATTCTGGCCTGGGGGAAAAGGATGTGACCTTGATAAGATATCCTTCCTCATTTTAGGCAATTCCTCAATATTAAAAACTGAAGGCTATCTGTTGACAAGGCACCCAATAAGTGGAGGATAAATCTTTCTGGCTTAGGAGAAGTATGAACAAGGTTAAGTATGTTTGGCAAAGTCCATGGTCCTAACAATAGGAGAAAATGCCACCATACCTTACAATTTGAATATATGTCATAAGACAATTTCAGTGTGGTATTATTCCTGAAAGAGTAATAGAGTGATCTTGGAAGCACCATCAGTTTTCGGAAAAGTCTGAATACTGGTTGAGAATGTCTATAAATAGGTTCAAGTATATTAATTAGTGTCCTTACACACACACACACACACACACACACACACACACTACTACTACTACTACTACTATAGAAAAGGCTGGCAGGTTGGTATGTAAGGGATGAAACTCCTTTCCTGGTCTTACATCAAAAACTCTCTGAACTTTAGAAAAAACTATTTTTGCATAAACGTGTGCATGGGTGTGTATGCACATGTGTATTGAATGAATGATGATGATTAATTCTGATAATGTGCCACACATAGTAATTTAAGAGCATGTGGACTTTAATTCTCACTTTAAGAAAACTTTGATAATTTGAAGATTCATTGTGTCTTTCTGAAAATGAACTTAATGAGTGTGGAAGGAATTTTGAAAGCGGAGTACATTCATTGAAACAAAAAATAATTAGCAACGTCAAGCATCCATAATTAACTTCAGATATTCACAGTCTTGGAAAACTTTGGAGAAATGGCAATTGAAAGAGTGGGCAAGATTGAATCACCAGCTAGTTCCTAATAAGCTAGTGATAACCCATTAGTTCCCAAACAAAGGGTTTTGTGTACAGTGGCTAAGGGAGCTGATATAAAGGTTGACTTTCAAGACAGGTTTCATTTTTCTTCATCACCACCATGGACTAAATTTATTTTCATTAAGATGTCTATTCTATCAGCACTATGCCTTTACATACTAACTCAGTGACGACTCCAAATTTTTATCTCCAGCTGTCACATCTTGGCTAACGTCCACATTTACTGAATTCAACTGAGTATTTGAAATCCCCATGTAGATCTCTTATTGTCACTTGAACCCCGGTGTAGCTCCTCAGACGAGTCTTTATCCTCTATGTGCCTTATCAAACCTACTCGTTCACTTGTTCCCCCATTTCATACACTACTGCCACCTTATTGAAATTGTACAAACAAAACTTTCAATATCAACCTTGATTCATTACTACTTCAACATCTTCTTACAAAGTAGTTTAGTAGCCTCTAATTTGTCTTGTTTCTTTCCTGAAGTTGACTCGCACACGTTTCTTCACAATAAACATATACTTACTTTAGCAGTGTAAATCAGACAGCATCATTATCTTTCCTAATAACCACCATTGAGCTTCCCAGATCATACATTTGTTAATGTATCAGTACCTATCACAGCCTACAAGTCCCTAGGTGGCATGGCCCCTGCTCACCATCTCCTATCTTTTATCATTGTTTTTCTTGCTCATACTTCAAGGCTCACTGTCATTATGATTGAGTCTAGAAGACAAAGAAGAAAATATAGAAAAAGTATTGCCTTGGAAATTTTTGTTGTTGCACCTTCTTTCTAGAACTGCTCCCTCTGGAGAACTTCTTTACAAGAGGATCTTGATTTTCACCCACTTGCCCAGAGGGACCTTTCATCTAGACTTTGTCTAAACACCCAGTCTAAGTCACTCCACTCACCCCCCCCATTTCCTCTCTTCTCTAACACACCGCCTTTCTAGATTTGTTATGTTTGTCACCATAGTATGTATTACCTCTTTGTAGTTTGTTCATATAGTTTTTCTTCCAAGCCAATTGAACTTTCACAAGTGAATACCTCACCTACCTTATCGGTCACCTTAGTTTTAGTTGTTCTAATAATGCTTCACACACTGCAAGCACTCAGCTAATATTTTTGAATTAGTGAACCTGTGGCAAACATGATAATAACAATTGTTAACCTTTTTTGACCCAAAACAAGTACCAATTGTAAGCAATTTAATGCATGATTTTATCTTATTTTTACATTTGTCATAGAACGCAAATGATAAAAAGAAAATTATGCTTTTTAAGAAATTATAGTTTTATTCTGGCAGGATTTACTTTTATTGGTTTATGAATATAATTAGTCACCAACTTTAATGTGAACTTAGAGTATGACACTATTAAAACCCATCAAAAGCATCTCATTAGAGCATTGAAGAAATAAAATTACAATTATATAAATGAAAAATCAAGCCTGCATCAGGTTTCATTCTTCAGACAATGAGTATAAATGTTTTCATAGGGTACTTTGAGACACATATTAGTCATCACTATTTGCCCCAAGGAGTCATGTTCTACCATCTTGGGTATGTAAAGAAGAATTAATTAGTACCTCTAAGTTGAACTGAAAAATGTAAATCTAATGAAAGTGAGAAATATGCAGTCTAATAAAATGAGTATGGAAAATAATTTTGATGCACACAGAAGTGACAATGATTATAGGAACAAAACTTAACATGAGACATCTTAAATTTTGAGTGTGATTTAGCTAAGTGGGGTACGAAAGGGACTCAGTGTTAAAATTTCTTAAACACAGACATCAAAGAAACTCTCAATTGCCTGAAAATACTGTCCTTGAAACTTTAAACATACTTCAGAGTTTGTGGTGTTAGAGGTTTCTTGCCTCCTGATTATAATTCTTTCTCTTGATCATCAAAGCTTCTGAGGCTGATAAACGCAGCAGAATTCCAAACTATTCAGAAGTGTCAAGTTTTCTTACGAGGAGCAATCATGGCAGAAAGCCTGCGTTGATCCACATTTATTCTTCATTTCACTTTGGATTTAAAATGCTTTGCACCTTATGTAATAGGAATTTCTGCCTTTCTAACAGCAGTGGCTAAACATACTTGTCCTCATCACTATCCCTATCAACCCCTTTGCCATTAAATTTTCTGATTTCTTTCCTTATTGGCCCTGTCCAATCATGGTGACTTCCAATCATTCTTTTTTCTTAATTATAGATTAGTTCCACTGGGATGAATCTGAGTTTCACTTAGTTTTGTGAGGATTCCCTCCTGTGAGCCACTTTGGGTTCTGCTGCATCCTTGCCAAGGATGCTTCTTCATCTGCAAACTTATTTAGCATTTCAGGAAGAAAGTTGGTACTTCAGCTGTTTGTAGTCATAGTAACTCCAGGGGAGATTAGGGATGTACACATAATACTACATCTGGCCTGGGAAATATGAAGCCATCTTTCTTGATTCATCTTTCATCCATTCATTAACTGATTCATTTCCAAAACATTCGTTGAGAATTTCTTGTATGCCCCACAGTGTATTTGGCCCTAGAAATGCAGGGTTGAAAACTAACAGGATGGGTTCATTGCAGAGTGTATGGTACCAATATCATTGTTACAGGGAACTAGATATTATTACTATCATCATTATTATTATTTTAATTTCTCAGAAGTGTCATTTAAATTAACAAAAAGCAAGCATGAGAAGACTGGAAGACATCAACAACTTCTTCTGTTTGTGCTTAGCCAGTAACAATAACTAAGATTTATGATACAAAACTTATTCAAAGTACTTAAATAAAAATAATAGTTCAATAACTATTCTAAATAATGGCTCATATTAACACATAACAGATCCGGAAACCTGGGTCTTGTGAAGTTTAATATTAGGTCAAATATTTCACATTTTGTAAAAGAAATGAGAAACAGCTAGATTTGAACAGAGATGTTCTGTCTTCTGAGTAAATGTTTTTAACCATTTTCTTAGTAACTCAAAGCTGAATCTATCTCATTAGAATTGATGCTTTGTATCAGTGTATATTTATTGATTGTATACATTTGAGGCTCTGTGGATTGAATGATGGACACTAGTAAAGAACACCAGCTCAATATAACATATACACAAAGATAAGCACAGTCTTCTATCAGCTTGGATATCAATGTGCCTGAAGTGGGGTGTGTATTGTTTGTATGCATGCATATGTATGTATGTACATACATGTGTAGGTATGATATGTATGTAACTCAACTACCAGGAAAAAATAGTAGCCTCAATAAATTGTTATGCACAATATCTAATATTCTATGCTAGGAGGTAGAATTTATGTGTTGGACACCAACTCTATAAAACACTGTTATCTTGTGGAACACTGTATTGTAGTCCTGTAAAGTGGTCTTTTGTAGCTTCTGATAGATATAGAAAATAAAATGATTATGTGTTTGTAGGCCTGTCTCGCAAAGTTTATAACATCAACAATTCCTGTTTTCTCTTTTTGGGGAAGAAGGAAATCTAGATTCCGCCTGCAAGGCACATGTTGTCACAGATGTTAGACTAAACATTCAGAAATAAAGGTGAACTGCAGGAAATACATTGAGCTTCCAAAGGCCTATTTGTATACCCTGACTTGAGAGCTATTCTCTGACAGCCAACAAAAAATGTCATTCTACAAAGAAGAGTTTATTTATTTGAGTTGTCTGCTGTAGGCTTGTGTGATCTTTCTTTGATTCTTGATCTTTGTTGGAGGAAAAGAAAGAGATACATACAAAAATGTCAGTTACGTTGATAAAAATTGAATTCTAATTTTGGATTTCAGAACTCCATAATTCATCAGGAACCACAGGTGTGCCTTGACTGGCCTTGCTCTGACTTCCATATCTTTTAATGTAGTCTCCCTGGAGCATTAGACCTACTTGGTTCCTTAAACAAAAGTGACAAAGGCAGGAGGATACTAAATGATTTCAATTCATTCTCACCTTAATGAGTCTGTATAACATTAAGGTACTAAACCATGGTTGGAATCAGGGTACACAGTTTAGATGACCAGATTCTTGCCTAGCAGGTTTGCCCTGACATTATTTTTCCCTGGACTTGTCCTAGTTATCCACAGTCTTCTCAATCATCCTTCCTTTCTCTCTCTCTCCCTTTCTCTGTCTCTGTCTCTTTGTCTGTCTGTCTGTCTGTCTGTCTGTCTCTCTCTCTCTCTCTCTCTGATTTATTTAACAAACATTTCTGGTAGTTGTTCTATAATTATCCATGAAATCATAAAAAGTCTTTTTAGATTAAGATACAATTTCCTAATAAAAATCCATAATTTATGGAGAAACCACTTAGACTCTCAATTATTGGATAACTGTTTCAATTTCTCTAGAAACCGAAGGTCAACCTGGGCCTCTTCAGGACTAAAATAGGAGGAACCAGAAAAGGTCCACGTAATCCTAAATCTTTAACTTTCTTTTTCTGCTCACCTCTCAATCTACACTCCATACTCCATTATTGCTTTACTCTGTTGCTCATGGGCACGGCATGTATTTATTAGGTTAAATTGTGTCTACTATATGAGTCACAATTCCACGTTCCCCAAAAGACACCCTGACTGCCCAGCTTGCATGGGATGGGAAAGCAATGTTTTGAAGAAGCCTGCCTCTCTCTCCCACGAGCCGTCATCAGATCCCCTGTCTGGTAGGAAAGCAGCCCTCCCCTCTGCTGCTACCCATCGCTCCTGAAGCCTCACTTCATCTCCACTGCTGCCATCATTATTGTCACGATCACCTCCTTTCTGTCTATTTCAGAGAACAGCGGCACACCCGGCTCCCCCAGGACTTGGATTCTCCACCCTAGAGGTCAGGGTCTCCTTTGGCACTGACAGAAAACAGAAGCTCGATAAAACATAGCAGTGGTGGTGATAGTAACAAAGTCAGGAAAACAATTTCAGGTCAAGTTTTGATTGAGTTAAATTTATTTCCATTAATTGATTGTATTAATTTTTGTCTCAGTCAGATTAATCTCACCATACTGTAAATAGGTAGGTAGATAGAGAGAGATTATCAGAACTATAAATATTTAACCACTCAATTCAATACATGTGAGTTTCTATTATTTTTTCTTAGCACATATAAAGTAGCTTGAGGTGTGAACATGCCTTATTCTCTATAAACAGGTACGTTTTTGAAAGCACAGCATTGTGAGTTTATTGAAAATTGTTAATTTTTTTGTTGGTGGTGCTCCTAGCAAGAATAAAGACAAATGAAGTCTTTAAGGAAAATATATTTGGATGCAAGAACTCAGGAAAACAAAACCATAAGTCCTTAGATTTGCCTTCTTACCATTGTAGACATTTGTGTAATTTTTTCTCTACTATTTCAATGGTCTATTTTTTACAATGGGGCACCTTTGGCTATCAAAATATAATATTTAAAGTGTGACTTATTCACCTTTGTCTTTATAACTGTTCCCCCAATCCTCACTAGCTTAACCTGATGTCATATTTATGTGCAGGCATCACAAACCTTTGTCCTGTGAGAGCTTATGAATATTTTTCCTTGACTTTCAATTCAAAATTGGATCATCTGCCTTCATTAATTATAAAATCTACTATTTATATGTATCAATGTGCTGGGAATTAGTGGTGAAGCAAAAATCTCCAGACCCTTGTAAAACTTAGAAGATAGGGATCAATGGGAATCAGAAGCAAAAACAATTACAAAATATTAATTGATATTCTAAGACTATGTCAACTGCTGTGAAGGCAAAGCTCAGGGATGATTATAACATGTACAAGGGTGTTCTAACTCAGCTTGACCTATCAGAGAAAGTATTCCTATGTGAATGGTATATAAGATTAGACCTCACCAGGGAGTACAACTTAGTCACTTAATTAAAGATCGGAGAACCAATTTGAGGGAAGGAAAAATTGTGCAAACATGACAAAGTTCTTTCTTCCATGGGTTTATTTCTTCAGCAAACTTTAGTTGTGCACTGGTTGGTGGCCAGCACTATTCAAGATGCTGGGGACTCAGAAGACAATTACTTCGAAGCTGCAAATCTTCAGCTTAAATAGGACTGGGGAAGACAGGCCAGTAACAGGAGAATACATGAGGAAGGAAAGTCTGTGTAAGGCATGGGGCATCAGCACCATGCGATGGGTAACATCAAGAGAAGAGAAGAAAGAAGAGGGCAATGTAGGACAAGAAGTTATGAAAGAACTTCTTTGACAAGATAAGTTTAAGTTCAATAAATGGGAATGTAACACTCCCATGAAACAAGGAGAGCCTGAGATACAGAAAACCAGGAGTAGAGAGAATGCAAAGTTAGTCTGGAAATAGGTAGGACCAGATCTTGCAGGTCTTTGGTGTAGAAGTGAATTTTTAGCATTTTTCTAAAAGCAATGAGCAGCTATGAAAAGCTGCTAAACAGAGATGTCACATGATCATATTTGTATTTCAGGAGGAAAAGGTGACTTCTTATGGCACAATGTGGTTATTAAAATTTTTCCTACACTGCTACCAGGAATATAAACACTGGACACTGAATGCCTGTGATATTAAAGCTGAATATGTCTGGTTCGTGAACTCCACTCCTAGGTGTGCTACCCAACTTATATTCATGCATACATACACCAAGAGAAGTAGAATAACTTGCTAACATCATTATTTAAACTATCTTCATTCTAAAACAAAACCAAATGTCCATGAAGGATACACTGGGTGATTAATTTTGCTATAGTGATGTAATGGAATATTTTATGGCAATGAGATTGAAAGAATTATTGCTACACAATCCTGAGGAACCAGGGAATCAAAACACTGAACTGAAGAAGCCAGATATTAAAAAATAAAAGTGTACTGTATGATCATAAATTTGGAGTTGATCTATAGTGTGTGGACTGAGTATAGCGGTGTCACTGGGGAGGAGAATAGAAATAGGTGGTCGCTGAGGACGAAGGACATTATATGCCTTGGCTCAGGGAAAAGAATTACAGTGAGAATTCCCATGGTTAGGATTCACTGATTTGGACAGTTGCGATCTGCTACTTTCAGCTGTCTACATTATCATTCATATTATATTTTAATGAAAAAAGAAACAAAAACATGTCATGAATGACGGCGTATTAGACATGGTCCAAACCAGAAGTTATATGACTAAATAAGTGGCATTAAGTGAGATTTTGCAGTAGAGAAGAGACTCCGTGATGGGTCGGGGAGAATTAAGGACTCAGATGGCCCTTAGGATTGTGCTTTAAATGTATTCTCTTCTTTCATTTTGTTAAGTTCCTTAAGATGTGTTTATTAACTTGTTTCTGCTATCCCATACAGTATAACTTATGCAGAAGAAACGCTTAACATATGCTGAATGAATTAATAAACACTACACTTTCTGATGAGACTAAAACACCTTTCCCTTGACAGAAGAAGAGAAAAAGGAGGAGGCAGGGGATGAAGCTGTTCCACACTCAGGTCTTATTTCAACAGCAGAGCAAGTGACTGTAGCATTGTTTGAACAGCTATGTCAATGGCCTCTGAAGGTCTCCTGGAAGCAGCAGTGCATACTGACAGAGGGTAGGAAACCATCTAGTGGCAATCAGCCCTGATCAGAAGCCTTTTAAAGGTTTCTGAACAATGCAAAGATGAAGTAAAAATAGCCTCGTATTATCCTAAGTCTGACTGATAGGAACAGTTGCATAAAGGTTCCCTGTTAAGCGCATGAAATATTACCTCTTGTGTGACTTCGGTTTCACTTGCTAGCCTGATTAAATTCCATTCACTAGCAGCAGAAGTGATTGGTATTTGAATGTCTGAAGCTGTTCTGAGTCTGGCTGTCCTAGACAAAGTGAATATTTTTGGAAAGATAGGGGGAACAAAGCCAGGATTTCATCACGCGGATTTTAAGGGGCCCTGAGGAACAAATAGAGATCGTACGGCCGTGTGGGTTGTAGTCAGCTGCAGCCGACCTGCCTGACTCAGAGCTGCTTCGCACTTTTTCCCCCTCCTCAGTAAAGTTTTCAACAGCTGCTCTCAAAATCACTTTTTTTCTTTCTGATTGCTGGAATATTTTTCTACAATATAGTTTATGCTTCACGATTTTCTTCAAATGTGGAGGCTGAGGAAGCGGCTCCGTGGTAGTGAGCCTGCCCAGCACATGAGGCCCTACGTTTAGTCTCTGGCCCTAGGAAAAAAATCAAAATTAAAACGTGAGTACCTAGAAATATCACTGGTTTCTTTAAGATAAAAGAAGCTGTAATTTGTGATTATAAACAATAATTTGGTGTCCCAGAACAATGGTGAGGCCAAGGGAATTTGAGAGACTGACCACGTTTTATATCTGTGCATTTACCTTGTCAAAGACACGTGACACCAGCAAATGTATTTTATCTTGGAAGGTCTCTTTTCCCTTCACGGTAAGATAGAAGAAACCTAACACTTTGTACCAGTACATTCATATTGAGATAATTTATGTTTGATGCCTAGAACGATTCTGGGCACGTGGAGATACTGCATAGTTACTAGGTTCCTTTGTCTCTGTTATAATCCTGAATTATACGTCACATTTGTGGACAAGTGTGTTTTCTCCTATACCCAAGTCCATAATTTGATTTACTTTGGAAAATTCTATTTAATTTTAAATTTTCTTTTCAATTACTTTTTTGCCATTAATTATCAGGATCATGACTATCTCCCAGTGAGCAATGACAGCCTTTTTTGCTCTTCTGGTATCTACTGTACAGTAACATTTACCTAAACCCAGAGGCAGGAGAATCTGTGTGTGTGTGTGTGTGTGTGTGTGTGTGTGTGTGTGCACGTGCGCACCTTTCCTCACCTGGACTCTGGGAGCCAGACTTTACCATCTCTCTGGGCATCTCACTCTTCCACACTACAAACTTGAAGAGTCCCACTGGATAAGTGAAATCGTCTTGGTAGGTTTTTGGAATGTATTTTTTTTCTGAGAAAATGTAAATTTTTAAAATTTTATTTTAAAGACAGTATTTTTAAAAAGCAATAACAAAATAATAACACAGACAAAAACAAAACAACAAAAACAATAAAAAAGAAACAAGGTTTCGAAACAAAATGATAGGAAGTAACCGTAGTTGCTATATTACATATTGTTATCTTCAATAGGTACTGTGAAAGGGAAAGAAATTGCTCAAAGGGAAGGAAAAACTGGAATCTCTTACTTATAGGTGGATCTGGAATGTCCCACGCTGGAGGGTTCATGTTTTAAAGATTTGATCGCCACCTAGTGGAAGTAAAGGGAGGCGGCCGAACCTTTGAGAGGTGGACATTTTTGCAAGTCTTGTGATCCTGTAGAGAGGCCTGCACCTGAACGCGATACTGGGATCTGGTTCTCCCGTTGCTCTCTTTGCTTCTCAGCCACCATGAGGTGAGCAGCTTCTTCTGCACTGTGCCCCAGCCATGATGTCTTGCTGAACCACAGGCCCAAAAGCAACATGGCTTGCACAATTGTGAGCCAAAACAAACCCTTTCATCTTAATTTATCTCATGCATTTCTCCTAGTACTTAATGTTGAGGATTAGCCCCTTTGTAAAGTAACATCTATGTCAGTGAAAGATAAAAGGCCCTCGCCAATGTGTGCAAAGCATCACAGAGATCCTCACGATAGGAATATGATGCACTTTGTGAGAATAATCATTCGGGGAAGGCCCAGTGGCTCAGAATAACTGCATACTTCTACTCTGACAAAAGGGAAAATGCTGAGCCCAGTTTCTCCAGCCAAGGAACACAAGTGCATAGGCAGCTTCATAGAGGAATTTAACTGACATACTGGCTGCAAAGATTTTGGGAAGCTAAAGAGCACAGAGCATAGTGAGGTCGTTGGGATAGTAGCTAGAAGTGGAACATGCCAGCATTCTTGGAATGAAGGCATAAAGATCATGTTCTAATTCCCAGGATAGGCTTCCCTTCATGGACTCCTGAAACCTCTGAGGTAGATCTCTCCCATCAATGTTTCCATTCAAATCAGACACAGAAGGAGAGAAACAGGCTGGGTCTCCCCCTACTCTCTAATATCCTGCCAGAGAAAACCATCTCCCAAACTTGTACCGGAAGGTGGCTTAGGAGATGTGATTGTCAGTGACCAGGGAAAAGCAAAGGAGAAACAATAGAACAGACTTGAAGAGACATAGCCATGTGGCCTGCGCACTGGCAAAAGAAACTCCACTGCAGTCAAGGGGTAACGTGTGAGTGAATTCCTGCAGGAGCTAATCGCGCTACACGTCAGAAACATAGCCTGGCAGAGGGGGAAAGGGATTGTCTCCACGACACCTTGCAAATGAAGGAATAAAATTGCCTAAGATAGCCATCCTGTGTATAGCTTTTATCCACTTGGGGCAGGCAGAAATCAAGCCAGGACAAGTTAAGTTCATAACATTAAGTCCTTCTATGAAATTATAGTTCCTAGTATCTCCCTGCCTGTGGATGCACTGAGACTTGGTAGAGTCTACTGGTCTGTCACCTCTTCCTGTTCAATCCTCAGTCTTCATATTATAAAAACGCACATTTAGCAGAGCACCCCGGAAAAGCAATTAGTCCATTTATGACATATTTAAACATGTTGAATAAACAAGTTTGTGTCTTTTATGGAGCCTATTACATTTGAATCTCAGAAGTACTTATTAATAATTTTTCAGTTAAACATCTACTTGAAATAATCTAAATTAACATTTCAAAATAAGACTGAGTCCAAAGGGCACGGGACTGGCAGAGAGATGATGAAGAGAGAAGCTGTCTTTCAACATTGCATTAGAAAGCCAAGGTCTATGCAGCGTTGATTTTGGCATCTCCACTGGAAACTTATGTTTGGATAGCTGTCTAATTTTAAACTATGTCTGATATTGCCCAGAGTTTGGTAGGATACACTAAATTAGCATGATGTTGTTGGAAAGAAACCTACTTGGGCTAAGAGTCAGAAGACACCCTGCATGCCTTAGCAATAAAACCTATGAACATCAGCTCACGTTGCTGAGGACTGGAAATAAGGTAGTGCTTGCTAGTAGGAGGGGGTGAGGATTTATAGAAAGAAACAGCAAAGACCCAAAATCCTACACAAGACTGGACGTTAAATCTGCCTTCTCTGTCTCCGCAAACTCAAAGATACATTCAGGGGACCTAGAGAATGGGCATTAAAATGTGGGTTGTGCTGCCAGCAGTTATCAAATAATCTTGATTATATCAGGCACGTCCTGCCTCCTCCTTTAAAAACAACCTTATAGATGGCCAGCAAATCTTACAACAGAGCAGCTTACACCCACACTTCAGACAAATACGTGTACACATTCCAAGTCCTTACTATGCAACCTTGATAAGTTACAATACACTATTAAGTCTCTGTTTCTTTGTCATTAAAGTGGAAAAATAATAATCCCTATCTCAATGTTGTATGGAGTAAATGAGGTTGAAAGGCACTAAAGGATCAAATTTTTCAGTACAGCAACTAACGCAAAGCCAGAATCAATCGGCTGTAGATGACTTCATAATTGTGAATTATTAATGTTTTGATCAGTGTGGTTATTTGTGATCATGACACAGTCCTGGGCCTTCTAGCCATCTCCTGTGTGATGCTTTCACCTGCACATTATTTCTATATTCTTAGTGGTTCCCAGGTCTTTTACATAAAAGATGACCAGTCCTTTGTTACAACCATCTTCATAAAGACTCAGAGTAAGAAATATTGGCTCAGTTCTACCTAGAGAATGCTCCAGGTGAACGCTGGAGACAGTGAGGACTGTACAAAGGTATGCAGATAAACTGATGTCTTAAAAAATATTCTCAGAAAGATGGCAAGAACGGTGGGTGTATATTTCATTTACAGATTGCTGGAAATTCCCCGGTATTTGAAGCTTTCCATGCCCCAAAGAAAACTAACCACCAATAGCACCAAGGAAGGTTTCCTGGTTATAGCTGTTGGGAAAAAAGGTACACTTGCAATTGTTTGTAAAAGTGGAGTAAAAGAAATCATGGGAACTTAGGATACTAAAAGCATCTACTATGGCAATACTACTAATATTAACATTAGGTGGGGGGCTGGGGATATAGCTCAGTGGAATAAGCTCTTGCCTAGCAAGCGCAGGGTCCTGAGTTCGATCCCCAGTACCACCAAAAAAAAAAAAAAATTCAGGCGGGGTTTCCATGAACATAGTACAGTGTCCTTTGTGCATTCATCATAAGCTCATTTGCTTGGCTAGGGATTCTTAGTCCCAGTGGAAGTAGTGAATATAATACATAACATATGCATAAGTACATACACTTACAGATAGAAATAACTTTGAGTTTTTATTTAACAATTCATTGCATGATTGGTTTTACCATGAAAGTGGAATATTTGCAAATTGTACAAATGTATCTGTGCTATAATGCATTTTAAATAAGGAAATTTTGGATGAAACCTAATTTGTTTTAAATATTTAATCCCTTTGGAATCCAGCAGCACCAATCCCCAGAAGTTTGCAAGGATGGGTTGCATGGGAAAATCACAAAGGAAAGAATTCTTGTCATTTTCTGGACTGGACATGGCCCATTTTTCTAACATTAGAGAGCACATTAGTTACAACAATACTTCATATAAGAACTTTTGCTCCTTAGGATCCTGCTACTGTACTTCCAATGACGTGTGTAAACTGCATAAAAAGTACTTGCACTTCTGCCCTAGACTCCTGTCTCCATAGCCCCTGTTGATCCATTGAATCTCTCACAGCACGATATAGATATAAAAACGATCTGCCTAATAATAGACCTCCCGGTTCCCCATTCATCTCTTCTTAGAGTGAGGAAAGAGGGGAGAAATACCTAGATTCCGCATATCCATCAATAGTGACGTGTTAATCAAGCAAACTGCAGTAAGCGGGGGCACATAAAGCTCCAGTACCCTTCAACCTCATCACTTTCCTCTATGGGAAAAGAGAACCAGGCAGTGGGATCATCTCCTTGATGACTGGGACCCCAGCATGCCTTTATATTCATGTGAACTGAGATAGTTTGGCTGCCCAGATACAGCTAAGCTTGTTTTAAAAAGTCACTGAGCTGCTGTCATGATGGCCATTTTATTACAATGATATATAAGCAAATTATCTGTAGAAATCGCTCTGGTTTTAATCATGTCCACCTGCAGGAAATGGCCTGTTTTCATTGGTTTGTTTCAACAATAGGTCCAGACACCCTAATAATTTACAACTGTTGGCAGATGCTTTACTGCAAATGATATCCATCCCCCAGGAAGAATTAGTTAACTTCTAATAACATTACACTCAGGATGTGTATTCTGCCCACTCCCTCAATCTTATTTCATATTCCTTCTTCTAGGACATCCAACATCTCTTAACTTTCTATCTTGTTTGCCTCTAATTATGTTTCAAGAAGGAAGCAATCAACAAATTGTCTCTGCTATGTTTCCCATATGGGAATCAGTCTTTGATGTTTCAGAGCAAAATAATCTCAAGTGCAGAAGGGAGAAAGACACAGTTTCTTATTTTGTAACTGCATATGAAGAAGGTGGGGGCCCCTGGAACCAATCTTATTATGTTACTGTCAGTGTATTGAATCTTGTCCCTGTGTCTCTAGCTTTCCTCTAATTTTCCTAGCTCTCAAAACAACATTTCAACAAAAGGATCATGTTTCCTGCTCCCAGTTATCCAAGGATTAAATTGGTCATGTGACATAGTGAAATAAGGAGATCAATATTCCAAATAGGTTTTTAGAATACATGATTTCACTTACCTTCAGCAGTCCTGTATTTCCTAAATTTATTTCTTAGGGCATGAGTACTACACGATCTACACTCTTCCTTCACACCACTCCCAATAGAAGAAAGAAACAAAAAGGATGGATGTACGGAAAGAAGGAAGGAAGGAAGGAAGGAAGGAAGGAAGGAAGGAAGGAAGGAAGGAAGAAAGGAAGGAAGGAAAGAAAAACACTTGTAGATAAAATAGTTTTCAGGATTCATTTTATACACTATCCTGAAAGTTCTAGGAGGCTCTATTTTCTGAGTTGTTTAACTGGCATTTTTATAAAATATGAAATATGTATTTGGTTAACATTTACTAACATAATTGTGTGGATAAGGTTTTGGTAAAAGCTGTACTGCTTTGGGTCCCAGTTTTTACATTTATAGAATTTTTCTTTTTTATAAATTTAAACATGTTCAGGAATTTGATGATATGGTAATTTTGTATCAGTGCAATATGTGTAAACTTTATCATTTCTTCCTTTCTTTTGAATACCCTTCTTTGCCTCTTCTCTGTTCCATGTCTTGCTGAACTTCCTGTTTCTTATGTCTTGGGGTCACCATCAGCACTATGTTTTTATCTTTGTCAGGACCTTTAGCCAAGCAGTGATTGCATGTAAAAGCCCTATCTTCTCTCATTTAATACCAGTTTCCAGATCAGAGAGATGAAATGTCTTGTCTAAAATCAAAGAGCTAAAATGTGCCTGATCACAGACAGAGTCAACTTCTAAAGTTCACTTTGAATTTTGACCAGGACAGTTTCCCTTGGCATTATCCAGTCCTGTTTCATCCTTTGACCTTGGACAATTGAGTCTGGGAATTTAAGAGACAGGTCTGAAGCTTCAGAGTGAAATAATGCAGAGCAAGGATTAGAACCCAGGCTTTCTGTTTCCCTAGCCAGAGATATTTCCTGAAGGACTAGTGTGCTATTTCTGGCAACACATCAGAAAGATTTTCCACCACTCCTCCTTGTTTTAGGAGTTCAAATATATATGAATCAGGTCATATAGCATGCAATATGCTCAGCAGCTTAATGCATTTCATAACGAAATAGAAGCTCCACTTTTAATTAACTCATGCTGATTAGCATATCAGTTACTAAAACTCATTACAAACAAATTGGAACAAAAATCTGACCATATGAGCATGAAATAAACACTATTAAATTTCTATTTAGCTAGAGATTCAACTAAACTGCTGGTTCTAGTATCAAAAAAAGCAAAATTCTTTAGTAGGATTTAACCTGGGATCAATAAGAAAGGCCAAGTCTAATTTTTGTTCATATTCTTTTCATCTTTGTGGAATTTTCTAATGACCTGAATGGCCAACAAATAATGCCAAGCACCCCAAATTGAACTAGCGAATTTCGCCAGACAGAAGAAATAATTTGCATTTTGACAGTTGAATGTTTGCCAGGTTTAGAAATGCAGTTATTACATGGCATTATAGCTACATATCCTGACAGCCAGAGATAATTTGGTGCAGTGTCTAACTTCTTCACACCCTAAGTAGAAAAGGCTAACTTTGGGCCAATTGAAACAAGAACCATGAGCTCCCATTTGTATGTAGAAGCTAAACCACTGACCTCGCAGCAGTGGAAAGTAGAATGTTGGTTATCAGAGCATGGGGTGAATGTGTGAAGGAGATGGTTCATACATACTAAGGTATAGATGGAAAGGAGGAATATTTCCAATGATTTCTACTATAGAAGAATAATTTGTTAACATTTAATTGCATTTTAAATAGCTAGTAGAGAGAATTTTCATGTTCCAAGTACAAAGGAATTATAAATATTTAGAGCGATGAATAAGAAAATTATCCTGATCTAATCATTACCTACTGTGTACACATATTGAAATGCCACACTGTAACCCACATATGTACAATTATGGGCTGACAATTACATTTTCTTCAAATTCAAAGATAGAAAAACCCCATATTTGAATACTTGCAAGATTTAAGATTTCTTTTAGATACAAAAAAGAGAATGTAGTCATGTTCTTTATTTGATTAGAAAAAACGATATAGAAAACCCTGACCTAAATTGAGATATAGTTAGTTTCCCTTATCAAGAGCATTTTCTACAAACAGTAACTTTCTCCAGCTTCCCAAGATTATTCGCAGATGAATCCTAGTGCCTATTCCTGAAGAGCAGTACAAGGGGCAGACCAAGCTCTCTGCCTTACTTACATTTCTTATGGCTGAGAAAAAACAATGATCAACAGTTTGTAGAGGTTACCAGCCATAACTGGCTTATTTCAAGTCAGGGTGGCGTGGCAGCCAGGCACTGGAGAGGAGAAATAGTGCATGGCAGGTGGAAGGTAGCAAAACAAGCAAGGGATCACACTGCTCCTTCTGTCTCTTAAATTTTATCCAGAGGACTCAGGGTAAGTGACACTCACATCCTTAATCCTAGTTCCCTTGACCCTAGCATAGCACCAGGAATCCAACCCAGGGTCACACATTGTAGATCTAGCCAGTTCTGTAAAACCCCCACCTATGGCTGTATCAGGCTTTGGGAGGACATCTAGACACAAGTTATAACACTGTCCAAACGATTCAGATAATGACCAGTTAAAAATACACTGTAGGATTTAGATACGAACATGTCACACTATGACAATCCAAATGGGGCATGTTTTGCTTGCTAAAACATGTGGTGGGATACAGTAAAGGAAAAAAGAAAGTGCTTCTTTAGTATTCAGAGAGACCAGGCTCTAGAATCTTCTACAGATTTAAAAAATCATGGGCTCTCAACTTCTCTCTACAAAATGATATTTAGTTCCATTTTACTTATATACATCATATCATCTTCTTAAACCAACTCTAATCACCTATAGTCCAATACAATGCCAGTACTATGCAAATTATTGTTTATTATTTTGGGCATCATGACAAGAAAAAGTCCATACATGTTCAGTGCAGATAGAATTTGTTTTTTGTTTTCCAAATTATTTAGAATTTACTTTTGGTTAAATCCAGTCATAGAACTCACAAACACAAAGAGCCAACTGCATTTGTGATTTAAGAGTTTAAAGGTTAGGGCTGGGGATGCAAATCAGCGGCACAAGTGCCTGCCTGGTAAGCACAAGACCCTGAGTTTGATTCCCAGTACAAAAAATAAATAAATAAACAGAGTTTAAAGGTTATATTTCCATTAACTGTTAAAACTTTGGAATGATTATTAATGTCAAAGTTTCAAATACATTCACCTTGAATTTGTATAGAAATTGCAGTTTCTTCCTTGGAATTTTTGTCTGTAAATTAAAGGTAATTGATATGAGCTTTCTAAGATCTGGTTCACACAGTAGGCACGCAATTAAATGTCCTGCAATTTATTTTTGCATGGAAATGTTACTGTTGGGTCAGGTTTGGTTCCCAATGGGTTAGAAAAACAATAGGAAAGAGGTGATAGATATGAAGTCTAAGGGTCTTGGCTTGTACATGCCTCTTAGAATTGGGAACTGACATCTAAGAAAATACAAGAACATGTATTGATTCACCGGCTGTAGTTTCATTTGTGCTAATCAAGTTGCAAAAGGTGCATTATTTTTAAGCTATTATACTGAAGTAAAAATAAATTTATTATCCATCAAATAATTAGAAATTTAATTACAGATAAATGTCATTGAATAGATTAAGCTGAAAGGCAAGGCTTCAGAAACTTAAATTGCTTTAAAGAGATCAGATCAGATCAGAACATGAAAATATCCAGAGAGAGTTTTTGTGATTATTGCTAGTATTTCAAAGTCTATGATGCCCAGGTTCTTTATTTGTATACATACATATACACACAGAACTATTCTTGGAAAGTACTAATTGTAATTGTAAAATTATTAGACACTAAGCTCACATCTATGCCTATTTGAGTTCTCAAAACAATATTTGGGCAGAATAGGAGGTTAACATCACCCACCTTCTTTTACTTGAGATGACATCAATCATATTCCCAAAATCAGTCCTTAAACTTACATAAGAACAAAAACTAAAATAAAAATAGACTGAAAGGCACTTATAATGTTACAGTCATTAAATATGGCTCAACACAAATGTGACTACTTTTACATATGGTCTAGCAATTGTCTCAGATTTTCATAGTCATGGTGGGTCTCAGACCATGGCAATATTGATATTAAAGCTTACACACACACACACACACACACACACACACACACACACATGCACGCACACACATGCCACTCATATCTCATAAGCAGTGTGTGAGCTTGCACTTTAAGTTATATTTGATTCTCTGGGTTTTCAAGTCTAAGTTTGAGAGCTGTTACTTCTAGGAAGAACATTGAGATTTGTAAATATGATGGTACTGGTACACAAAACCGATCCTTATGTTTGTACCTTACTTCTCTTTCTTGTTACATGTAATTTTTTATAGCTTCAATAATTAAAGTCTAAAACCTTTAGTTGTTTTATGTTTTCTATTTTGGTACTCTCTCTGTTTCTTTACCAGTGAAACATATAGGAAATAAGCCTTTTAAGCAAATGAAGATGAAGGCTTAGCATTTATTGAGAACTCATGATGTTCCAGACAAAGGAAAATCATCTATTCTTATGGTTTCACTTACTCTTCATAATTATCCTGCAAGATGGATGCAATTTTCCTGGCTTGACAGATAAGGAAACTGAGACCCAGAAATAAGGAAACATTCCAGGGCAATGCATTCATCTTGCTGAATAAGTGGTGGTACAACTTTGAGTTTTGAACCTGAGCTTTAACAATTATAAAACTTAATCTTTCCACATCAGCTCTTTTGTATACCAGGCAGTCTTAACTTCCTTTTCTATTTTACTTGAGAGTCCCATAGAATGTCTGGCTAGATTTTATTCCCACAAGGCTTGAATGAGAGTCTGTCAATGATGACTAAATATAATGAGGTCATGCAATTAAATGATCACTAAAGTTTGGGTCTTTAGTGAAGCTAGTGAGAAGTCAGAATACGTAGTAAATCCCTGAATTGAAAACTCATTTGGGAAGTTGCCCTTAGTGTACTGGTGGTTATTTTGCAACAGAGCAAGGATCTTCCTTTATAGCTTCTTTTGTCCTTTCTTCCGTGAAAAGCATTAAACCTATTGTGACAATCCAACATAAATTAATGGTGTCTATTCTTTCACTGCGTTGGCTTGGAGTATCTTCTTTACAAGGGGGAGCAGTATAATACAGGGCACATATTTTATAAGATTATTTATGATAGTCACCCAAAGAATGATATATAAGAAAGTGAAAGAAATCTGTCCACACATTATAGACTAAGAAAGCTAGCATAAGGCCTAGATCCACAATAATGTCCTGCAGGAGTTCAACTAAAGACCTAGAGCTCATAACAATGCCTCCCACAAATCCAACTGGTGGCCCAGAGCCCATAATAATGTCTTATGCAGACCTGTTTCATGGATCTGGGCTGCAAAAGTCCAAAGGTCAGTGGTGGAATCTAAGAAACCTGTGCCAGCGGGATGAAGCATCTATGCTAGCAAGCTGAGGGACCTGCACTGGAGCCAGGAAGTAATACTCAAAGTAAGAACCAAAGCTCCCCCAAAAGCTACCACAGCTATCCTCAGCAGCAGTTAGGCCCTGAGCTCCTCCAATGGTGAATATGTTACAGCAAAAATTGTGTTGAATTCTGCAGGAGATCAAAGAATTCATTCAGAACAAATGGAGTTTTATTAATAAACCTAATTTAGACTGCTCGTTCCTCATCCCTAGTTTGCAGATCAGAAATGTGGCACTTAATTGCCTTTGTTCCCACCTTGTATACATTTTTGGCTTCCATGGTAATAGATTGGAATGTTTTAGGCCTGGCCACTGTTTTATCCTTGTGCCATGTGACTGGGTCAGGTTCCAGCCACAGTGATATATACTTTCTGTACTCTGTCCTATATGTCTCCCTTTAGATAACAGTACATTTCCTTTATGGTTACAATGTTTATCTAGGGCCAGGGGAGGGGTGAAACAACTCAGGCAAAGTTTGTCTTCGGAGAAATATTCCAGGGCAAAGTCGGGGCTGCAAAGTTAACTCTTTACAACCCCTCCTGGATGTTTCTCAAGACACATTTTGAGGCTTGCGCTAAGACGAGAATTATTCTATCTTAAAATGATATGCTAAAAATCATCATCCCTTACAAAGACATCTGAGTCCCCATCAGGAAAGCCAATGCAGCAAGCTTCTTCAGGAGACTGGGCTATGCACCTTCTCCTCCAAAGCCAGGAAGCAGTGCTCAGAGCAAGGACCAGAGCTCCCCTAAAGTGAACTGAAGCTATTCTCAACAAGGCTCCAAGATCCACATAGGATGAAAACGCCAAGTTCATCAGGGAAGCGAGCATGAAAATTTCCTTCAACAGAACCAAGAGCTCCTTACAGCTTCCACCAGCTCCCAACAGCCTTTATCAGCTCCCAAAAGCCTAGCCTCTTCTTCTTCAGTTCTGCCTCTTACACTGCTGGGAACAATCCTCAGGTGGACCTCCCACAGCACCATCCTTAATCTGTTTAGCTGGGGGTTATAAGTTGACTACCAGTTGTCAATCCACTACATTCCTCATGATGATAATGGTCATCCTACTGGAAGTAGCTGCAGGTCCTTTCCCAGGTTCCAAAGAACCCTGAAACCATCAGCAAGCATAGATTGGAAACTTTTCTTTCATATCTTACTATTCTGCCACTTCCTGTCATTGGAAAACTGAATTTCCTGCTATAGTAGCAGATTTAGTGTTTATTGTCAAAACAATCAACACATTGGTTGGTAACCTTTGAAAGATAAGACTTTATTTTTGGAAGTACTGTAAGTGCCATACAAACTGGTGAATTAATCATAAGTACACATGCAAACACACACACACACACACACACACACACTTGCACAGACAGAAAAAATGCATTCTTCTTTACTGATGCCACTTGATGTGTCCTAGGTTCAACTAGGCTGAAAATCCTTTAAGCAGTAAAACTTTTCTTGGTCTCATTAAAATTGTAATATGAATGCATGGAAAGTATATCTTCACACATAGGGTTTTCTTCTACTCCAAGAATAGGTCTGAATACTTGCACAGTCAGTATAATTACACAGAAGGCATATATGAATGTACAGTCTATGATTATCCACAAATTTTACAGATTTCCAAACAACACACACACAGAAGGGGAAATTTATCTGTTACTGTGAGATGAGAAGATGGGATAAGTTAATCATCTGAAGAACCAAAGAGTGGAGGAACCAACGCAGCTGCCCCATAAGCACATGGGCAGTTTATCACGTATGTTCTTAAAGAGTTCAGTGATATCTGTATTGGCCTCAGTCCACTCTCTGGAACACTACATGCCTTGCCATGCCTTCCTGGTCATCACTGAAGTCAATTATGTCTGCCTCTTCTCTTTTTTAATGCTTGTGTAATCTTGCATGGCAGAAAGTAGTACTGACTACAAGCTTTGAATGATTCAGAGTTTGTCCTAAGACCAACTTTCAAAACATCCTTGAGCTAATGGGTTATATTTTAAAATCTTGGCTTTCAGTATTCCTGCTCAGCAAACAGTTGCCCAAATAGTTCTGGGAAATGAACAAGGCTTAAATTTCAAATGCACATTTTGTCTTTATCTTAGTTATTATGGTCTGGTATTATATTAAAAGTGAATGCCCTTTAACTCACAAATGTACTGAGACATAAATTCATAATATGCATGTGAAGGCCTAACTATAGAGCTGGACACTGGTCAATCTAATTATAGACAACAACCCTAGTGGAAGCAGTAATAGGGTTCCGCTTGTAATACAGATGCTACCTGCTTTGTACATGATATTGCCTAGTTCACATTTGTGAATAATTGTAATACCACTGAAAGTTCTTGATGGGAAAAGAAAAGAGAATCTGGTCTACATTGCCCTAGAGCCCCCAGCATAAATCAGCACAATGGATCCCACAATTGAGCATGAAATAAAAAAAATACTGAGTTAGAGAAGGACCAGGTGCCCATCTATTGCTCAGGGCCAATACGCCCCCATACTGGAAGCTTCTGCTAGATTGTTGGATACAAACAGCTTTCTTCAACCAACAGTTTCAAAATTTCCTTAGACACTAATTTGAATTTTTATTTTAAAAAATCAAGTATATTTTCTTCTCAAGTCAGTATGGCAATAAAAGGAAAGGCATTCGTACACATACTAAGCATAGACAAGGGGAACTGTGAGATTTAGAGGATGTCAATCAACAAATTGGAGAATGTTCCAGCTAGGGCAATGGAAATGAAGAGTTAATCATGCACACACACACACACACACACACACACACACACACACACACACATGCACGCCCTTCCAGCAATGGAAGAATAATTGAAAAACCTGTGCACGGTTAATATAGTGATGAGAAGTCAGAAGGAACCAAAAAGCTGGCTTCAACTATGTATCTTCTCAATAAGCACAATCACAGATGATATCATTCTGTCAGGCAATAAAATGTAATTAGTTCTAAAACAAGAAAGAGCACTCTAGTATAGCTACCCAAAGGTATAATGTATTCTTTCAGAAGGTAGGAAATTCCATCAATACAGTTACCCAAGAGGCAACCAAGAGGTTACCCAGGAAATCTCCATCAATACAGCTACCCATGGATCAATATGGAGGGAAATGTAATCGCGGTAGAGCAAGGGGAGAAGCAAAACATCAATGCCAAGTGGGCCTTGAATGCTGGCCTGAAGGGCATGTATTTGATGGGCACTAGTCGGGTCTACCTGGCAATTATAGTGAATCTTTGTGATTTAATGTTCCAATAAGATAATTAGAACTGCATTTGCAAATCCTAATTATTATGATAGAGTCACAGAGTTTTGGAATTGGAAGGAACTTCACAGATAAACTAGACAGAGTTTCACCAAAGACGTTCTCTAATTCTGGGTGCCTGGGACTGGAATTAAAGAAGAAACCAGAGGCCAGCTAGGTGCCCTGCAAGGGAGCACCTGGATCTTGCACAATGCCTACAGTAAGCTGGAGGCTGAGTGGAGATGCGTGATTGGCATGGCAACATGGTAAGCATCAAAGGAAATGCAAAGGAAACAAATGAACTCAGCTCTCCTGTGAGGACTCAGACAATTTGCCACATATGCTCTTAAAACTTCAATCATGTCTACAACAAACCTGCCCCGTTCCCTCAAACACCACAAGCCTCCCAGTTCCTCCTCTTTCATCCTGTAGGCCTTATGCCCAATTGTCATTTCCTCCTCTCTCTTAAGCACTTTGACGTAATTTAACATGACAGAAAGGTGACTATATTGACTACAAGATTTAAAGAGCTACAAAAATCTTGTGCATGTAACTTTTTTTCATTTCTTGCATGTAGCCTCTTTGCCAATTGGTGCACTTTATGTGCTTCACAAGTAAGACCAGAAAATGCCAGAGATTCCCCCCACTTCCACAGTGAAAACAGCAGGTTGTAGAACAATCCACTGGTAAGGAGCGATGAAGAAATTCACTTCCCACAAAATTTCTGCTGACTTTTGTTAGTTTTTCTTTTGTTTGGGTACACCATTCCTCCAGAGCCCGACTCAAATGTCTTCATTATATGTCTAAATTGCCCTGCAAAAATGAGCCTCTTTGGCCCTTATCATATGTCAGGTACTATGCTAAGCACTTTGCCTACCATCTGATCCCCATATGATTTTATAAGTTATGTTTCTATTTTGATAACTCCCATTTTACAAATGCAGCAACTAGACCAAAAGAAGTTAAATATCTTGTGCAGGGACAGGAAAAGTAACAGAGCTGAGATGTGAACCTAGGAAATCTGAACCCCAAGAATATGTTTTCAATTTCTTGGTGTTTTTTTCTTTTTCTGCAAGATGCTTATTGGCCTAATAATATGTAATCAGTGACAGTCTGCTCACAATACCTTACAGATATTACTGGATTTTCCAGTGGGATTTTTCTGGCTATACCAGCATTCTGTTGTCTTTACAATAACATAACTATGAGAAAAAAGAAAGAGATGTCCACAAACTACTTAGAAAAACCTGCTGATCACTATCAAAGTGGGTTCAGGTAGGAGAGAGATGATATTTCTAGTCTCTTAAGCTAAATGAAGACTTTTTTCATAAAGAAACAATCTTAGGGTTCTTTTGAATTTAACAAAGGAAGACTTTGGCAAATTGGTGCCTACCACTCTCCTTTCAGCATTCACTCACTTTTCCTAAGAAGAATCCTCTTCGACCCTGCTGTGCTGTGAAAAGTGTATTTATAAAGTTCTTAAAAGAAATTAACAAAATAAGCAGTTTACGATAAAAACTTTTTCTTTGTGTCGAAGACACATGCTTTATCCACAGCATTCCGGCAAACTGCGTCCAACATGCTAATTACAGAGAGCCCAGGTTTTGTTAAGTATAGGTCTTTAATGAAAGAAACATAGTCATAAGACTAACTGCAGCTGTTGGGGAAAAATAAAAATAAAAAGTTGAAATGATAGGGTTGACCAGAAAAGAACGAGGGGAATAAATCTGCTTGCAATAAGACTTGTGGCTCTGTGCCAGCAAAGTCAAAGGAAGGAGTGTTCCTAACACAGTGCCTCCTCCTGGTTAAGAGTGTTTGCATGACAACATTCAGTCCCTAACTTCACCAGAACACAAAAGGAAGTCAAACGCATGGGCAACTGAATCCCGGAATACAGACACCATTGTCACCCAAACAGCAATGCCTTTAAGTCTACAGAATTTCAGGATACTGTACTATCGTAAAAATCATAAAGAATGTTTTTGTTCTCTGTGTATTCTGAAAAAAACTGCTCAAACAATTTAGAAAACACAGGAACACAAAAGCCATCAAGAGAAAGTGTGATAAAAAATATTTATGGGATCTATAGGAAATATTAAAAACGATGCTATAAGGACTGAAGTTTTTACTGACAGTGATGTCTAGGCTTACAGTCAAAAGCAAGAGAAACTTTCTCCTTTTCTCCCATTGTTGCAACTGTCTTAAGAGTCTTCTACATTTTTCTCAATGCCTTTTTGGCTTTTGCATAACCTCTTTTGGTTTTATACTAAAAAGAATGCTTACCATTATCATAAACTTTATATATATATATATATATATAGAGAGAGAGAGAGAGAGAGAGAGAGAGAGGACAGGAGAGGATGGGTGGGGAGAGGAGGGAGATCTCTCTTTCTCTCTATATATGTATACATATATAGATATATATAGATATACATGATATAGATATGCCAACTGTTTCTTTCTTCCCACTAGAATGCCAGCTTAGGAACAGCTAGAAAGCTGTCTGTAACACTGTTGACTTATTTTCAACACAAGGAACAATTCCTGACACACAGCAGGTTTGGGATGATATTTTGAATGAAGGAAGACTTCACAAGATTGTTCTCCTTTGATATTGTCATCAGCTAGAGGGGATCTGGATTCTAGAAATACTAGAAGAGCTTAGCAAGACCTTAATAGCTGAGACGGAACCAGAGTCAGTGAGAGACTGAAAAGCTCCTCTGAGCTATCATGCCACATTTTTTTCAGTCGGTTACTCTTTCAAAATTTATTGAGCATGTACTAGATGTTACATATTAAGACAATTGCAAAACAGTGATAAACAGTACTCACTGGCTCAGTGAGCTTGTGATTTTTTAAGAAAGCAAATATATGACACCACAACTATAGCCTATCTGGAGAGTTTAGAGGATGTTTGAGAAACATATTTTTCTGGGGAGCACTCCAAAGGTACAAAACCTAAATGTCTCAAGATCTCATTAGCAAGAACGCCTTAGCACATAGACTAAAGACCAAGTCACGAATGAGGACAAATAAGTTATCTGACCTGTGGGGAATTAGGAAATAAAGAAGTAACAAGGACTAACACTTTCTCTTTTAAAAAATTTTGAAGTGTTTCTATACAGTTGGCAGCCTTTGTAAAGTCTGGGGTTGCAGCAACAGTATGATAGCCCTTCTTCAAATATAGTGATTTTAAATGAAATATTACTTAAATTGAAAAATTAAAACTTCCACTCCTTATGTCATGGGCTCAATTGCCATGTGTAGCTAGTGCCTACCACAGTAGGCAGCACACGGAGTCCATTTCCGTCCTCCCACAGATTTGTATAAAACAGCTTTTCCCACAATAGCCAAGAGATGGAACCAGCCTAGATGCTTACTAACAGATAGATGGTTAAAGAAAATCTGCCACACGTACATGATGAAGTATTACCCAACCACAAGAGAATGAAATTCTGTCATGTTCAAGAGAATGGATGGATCTGCAGACCACCACATTGCACAGTATAAACCAGACTCAGAAAGACAAACATGGTTTGTTCTCCAGATGAGAAGAAAGTGGGAGGGAGAATCTTAGCGGACAATAAGGAGGAAGAAAGGGTGTAGGGGGCAACAGAGGAAATGATGCAAGCAATATTTATGCACTGACTCCTCCAAGAAATGAGGCTGAAGGAGAAGTGAGTCTAGGGGTAAAATTGATTAAAATACATTACTTTCTCTGTTTAAATGAAATTGGTTAATAAAATATATGTAAAAATAAAGCAGTGCTGGCCTAAGGAGTATTACCTATTCTCTGCCTTCCTTCACTTCCTCCAGCTCATATGTCCATTTCACTATGGATCACAGTCCTCAAAATCCACTCCTATCCCTCATTCACTGCTTCCTTCACCAGTTTAAACATCAGGTAAATTCCCAAAGAAATGGTTACTCTTCTGTGATTTTGAAGGTACAAACGTGAATACAATCTCTTAGCTGCCTTCCTGGAGCATAGGTCCTGGTACGGAAGCAGAGAGGTCCTGGTAAGGCAACACATGTAGATAAGATAAAATTTTAGATAGTGGTGTAGAATTCAAAATGCCTAAAACACTGATACATCCTCATCTCCCCTTCTTGATAGTGGTATCACAAGCACAAGAAATTAAATCTTTATTTTTTGTCTACCCTGAACATACGTGAGATGTTTTTCCAAGGACCTGGACATTGTACCTTTTTCTTTAATAACTTCAGTGACTGTCTTTTTTAGATCAAAAAACAGGGCATGTAATCTAAAAATCAACCCTTTTATTTTGTGATTCCGTGTTTGTGAAGACATCTATAGAAAATATGAAAAGACTTAACAAGCAGTTAACAATTTGCTTCATCATTACTGATGGGTGTATCTGCATGATCTTGAAAAATACTACCTGTGCTGCATTTTTAACTGGGTTTTGTGCCATTTTTTTAAATTCAAAACTGGAAAAATAGCATTATTTCATCCTGAAAATGAAGATCAGCTTCAGAAAAGGCACAAATATGTCAATTTTATAATTGTATCATCAGTTCCAAGCCAGAGAAAAGAAGGTTTGACATCACAGTGTCTGATTAGAAGTAATCACCATGCTTTAATGGGAGTGTTTGTTTTGCAGAAGCATTACTACATAATAATCTCACCTTAGCTTCTAATATTTACTAACCTTCAAATATTAGAGAAGATATTCACCATAGACAGTGTTGGTTAAACAGCCTTCATAATTTAACAATAGCATATTTTTCTAAGATCGGTTTGTTAGAATATAATCTTATTACAAAACATGCTAAAGCTATTATTTTAAACACAGATTCACTCAGATTAACATCCACCATTTAGTTTAGTCAAAAAGCGAGAACTACACAGTCAGTCCCCAGAAGAGGCTTGCTCTGATCCTCATTTGTTCAGGGTAGTAGAGATGGCGCAACAGCTTATTTTCCTCTCTGTCCATCCGTAGCTAAGCATGGTTTATGTTTGTTTGCTTAAGCAAGATAGGGCTTTCCTTTTAAATCTGGTAACAATTGAGATTCAATCTTGGGGTTGCAAAAAGGCTAGTTTTCCCCTGGTGCAGAGAATCTCTCAACACTTAAATTTAGAATGATATGGATGGAAGTAACATTAACAATTTTTTTACTCTTCCATCTTCCTATCCCACAGTGACCTAGGTCGGGAAAAATTTAGTGACTCACTCAACTGACTATTTTTGATGCTGTCTGACAGGACTAGCACTCCTTCCATGACCCTCTTATTTCTGATAATGCTAGGTGGGATAAATTTGTCTCAGGTCTCTTTGTTAAGAAAGTTGATTCTTGGGCAGAGTCTAGTCATCTGCAGTACCTCCTGCCATCACTTCTTCTTGGAATGGAACAACAAAGCTCCTAAGTGTAAAGATTGCCTTAGTAGTTGCAAGCATGGGAAGGGATCTTATGTTAATGACTTTCTCCCTTTGGTTCAAGATGTTCCTCCTTTCCTCCATTTTTTTAACCTCGTAGTTAAGATGCTCATAGCCAGAAGAATCTTGAGATGCTGGTGCCCAGATGACGCAAAATTCTCCCTTCTCCTCAGTCATTCATTTGAAACATTTAATACTTGGCTTGCAGGGAAATTTCTGATGAATGGGAGTACAGACTACGAATCAGAAATTAGCAGCAAAGTAGTTTGAAAGTACCTGGGATAAAGACAATTTTTATGTTGCTCAAAGAGAGGAGAGATGGATAGATAGATGGATAGATAGACAATAGATAGTTGTCAAAGGTATAGTTAGATATATAGATAGATACAGAGATGTGATTACGGAATATATGATATATATGATTAAGTAATATATAATAATATAATGATAATACATGTACACAACATTATTTTATTCATTCACTAATCACCATCTTACTAGTTCAAAATTCATTCATCCACAAATAATAAGGGTGGTCTCAGTAACAATAGTAACAGCAAAAGAATGTAACCCCAGGCCCTTCCCCTTTTAAAAGTCTTCTCCCGAGCAGATTATATTGAAGAAATACAGGAGTTTGCTTGGACGTGCATCTCAGAAGATGGAATCCATTCCTATACATTCCTTAAAGGACTTGAAAGAAGGAGACTACCAGGGTTTTCTTGAAAAATGTGGATACCTTAATGATTTAAGAGATTGTCAGTAATGAGACCACATAGACCTAGAGACACAGACCCTACCAAATGACATGGGCTTGAGTTTTCAGTGACAGGGAAAGGGCAGCGTCAAACAAGTCATTCATTTCTGCACCCTAATCATTCCAACATTTACAAAATGTGGCTGTCTCTGTCAGCATGTTAACAGATAAATGTCCACACCTATACATTATTCTTTTTCATTTGCGTGTGAGAAGAAATCATCAAATTCCTGCAGATGGGGACTACTGCTTGGGTATTACCATATACCAGTAAAAGAGTGCAGTGTTTAAGAGTAGTGTAGACTCTGGCAGTGAATATCCTTGGTACTAACCTTACCCTTTAGCTGTGTGGACTTAGAAAATCTGTTTACCTTCTCATTGTTCCCACTTCCTTATATTTAACATGGGAATCATACTGACCTTATATGGTGGTTGCGTAAATTACGTATGTTAGTATGTGTAAAATGCTTAGAGCTCTTTTCAGTATACTGGGCATCTTCCTTGGACTGAAATAGAGTATGTGTAATATATTATATTATTGTATGACAAACGTTCAATGGTGATAAAGGGAAAGTGAGAACAAAGATAAATGTAGAGAATTAAGAAGCACTAGAAAACAGATTCATATTTATTTACGAAGTATAACTGCAATTTTTCTCAAGCAGCCTTTTGGTACTAGAGATGATTGTCAAGTTTTTTTTTTTCCACCAAAGTGAAACTAGCATCAAAATTGATAATAATTTTTTTAAAGCTGCCAAGATTTTACCCAAATAAATACATCTGGAGAAGAATCCATGTCTCTGCTTATGTGAAAATAATGAAAAGATGTGCAGTGATGACACATTTCAGGAATAAATTTGAAGACAATTGCTTCTTACAGTTTTACAAAGGACCTTAGGGAAGGATATTCTGTCTATTCAGTAATTAAGTTGCTTGTCACCCTCACACGCTGGCGGATCTATGGCGATGTCACTTCAGGGCATTTGGTGGCTGCTGTCCCAGGGGAGCCCTTCGCCTTGGGAAATCTGAAGCTGTGCTTAGAGAGGTCACTTGATCCACGGAGTCTAAGCACGATCACAGCAGTGACAGGTTTTCTTGTGGTTGTAAGACGTGCGGCACACCTTTTATTTATTCTCATGTCAAGCCAAGCTGGATTTGCTCTATGAATGTAGTTCTTTTTTAAATGTTTCAGAATAAGTATTTTATATGGTTTTTAAAAGAAAGTAAAAATAATAGGCTAGAAAATAGTGCTACTTTTGTGCCTGCTGTATCCTTCCATCAGTCTTGTGTATTATTAACATCCTCTACAGGGCAAAGGAGGAATCATCCTGGTCAACAGCGGCACTAGGTGAGGTGCGCTGCGAGCCTCTCTTATCAGGGCGTGTGACACCTCGGATCGCAGAGTGAAAATCGTCTGGTGAGTTTGTGAGGGTGGTGCATAGAGGTACATAATAAGGAGATACAGGATCAGAAAGGGATTGATAAGCTGGAAAAACAATAAGAAACAGAAGGACCAGTGTAACCAAAGTAGGGCACAGAATAAGGTAAGATTTTATTTCTTGATGCTGGGGACATGGTAGGAAATATTTTCCTTATAGATTTTGCAGATTAAAAAAATGCACATAAGTATGCAATCTAGGTGAACTGTCAGACATACATTATTTTCACTATTCTGGTCTCATCCATTTGACTGGATAAGGAAAAACATTATTAAGAGTCGGATTGCAGGTAGCTTGGTATAACAGGCCGTGGAATCACGCAGACAAGAACCATGCAGCCTCTGGAATTTAGCAAGTTGGAAAATTTACTTCCAGCCACTCTCTAGTTTGCTTCCCTCCTTTGCTAAAATATGATTGAAAATCGCTTACTTCCAAAAGTTAATGAAAAAATAAATCAATGTTTTGTAAGCTGTTAACATAGAATTTGGCACAGAATAAACTCAAATATGTTAATTATTAAGAACTTCAGCACCATTAGTTAAGTCCTTACTATTTTACATGGCCTCCTTCTCAACTGTACCTATAGTTAGTACAGGTACACAGTCAGGATATATACAATTAGTGTGTGCATGCAGATATAATATCCATTATATATGTGTAATACCTTAATTCACAAATGCTTCTGTTTGCACACAACTGGGTCCCTAAACAAAAATATTCCATTCACAAACTGCACCTTGGATGACCAACAGGACCATGGCCATCTTCCCACATAAACATAAATGCAGCCATCTTCCCCAAAATTATGAAAACATTTAAATTCATAAACCAAAGCATTGAGAAAGAGAGAGAAAGATGCTTACATATGCACCTACATGCACACACATTTGTAGGTATATAGATATTTATAGATCCATGTTTGTAAATATATAGGTATACATAAAATATGTATATTTACCTTTCTACAAGAACTCAGTATTTACATATCCAAGGACATACAATATCCTTCTTAATATTGCAAAACATCCATTAGAATATGAAGTTCACATCACTGGCACCACTTTTCATAACTCAAAATTATAATATGAATAGAAAGTTAAGCAAATGTTTACTCAGAAGACTGTTACAGGACTAGGTAAGGAACAGAGTAGGTTTGAATAACTAAAGAGACTGTTCAATAAGAATGACTATTTAAATGTACAATACTCAGAAACCTCTATTTTTCATCTTTCATATGGTTGTACCATCCTCTAGCTTACACAATCACATGATGCCTACCTTATGAAACAGCTGGTTATGTCAAAGAAGTAGTCTATTACCAAGCAGCAATACAACGGAGTGTCTAAGACCAGAAATTTGAAAGAAAAATCTTAAAGTTAACCTGCCATAAACCAATTTTCTCTCACTCTGATATGCCAAGCCCTGGTCTTTCATCTCTCACCATCATCTCCATAATTACAACATCTTCCTCTGGCTCCGCTGATATTCTCACACTACTCAACACATGTCCATCAAATTGTGAGGCCCATAGCGTTATAACAGGCTAGCATTAAATTTGTCCTAAAGCTGTCTCTGAACACAGAAAACTGCAGCCACGGTGATGAACAAAATGCAATTTAAAAGTGTGTTCTTATAACAAATAGCTGAGGCACCACCAAGCACATGCTACCAGCTGATCAGATCGTGTTCATATAAGGCAAACACCAAGCTTTAACCAATCCAGCTGTTTTGAAATTCCTTTCATTTTCTGTCTCTAAATAATGCCTATCCACCAACGTCCGTGGTGTTCTCTGAAGCTTCGATTCAGGGCTCTTCCTGATAAATGAATCCTTCTTTGCTCAACTAAACTGCTAAATTTCATTTGTCTAAGGATTTTCTTTCAACACTAAATATGTCAAAGTTCTCCCCCATACTTTAAGCCCTCAATGGTGGAATGAGATATATAACAGGTTGTTTGTAATGTCTGGTAATGCCTGGAAGAATATTAGGGTAATAAAGGTAACCTCTCTTCAACATTAGGAACTGCACTGATCACAAGCCACAAAAACATAAAAGTAAGTTGTACTGATTATTTCTAACACAAAGGAATGATCATAGAATCCTTTTAAATGTTTGGAATTGTTATATAGTTTCATTCATTGAACTAATTAACTGCGAATAAATTGTAATCTATAAAAGACTAATGCTTATAGGGGAGGCAACTATATATGTGTAACAAAATTTTCCTTCAGTAGTGAGCTTTACAATAGGTTGTTAAAGTGAAAATTACCATGCAGCACATCAAAGTCCAAGAACAACAAATCAATTAAGAGCTAGGACTGGAGACTGAATTTGAATAAAATGACATGCACTTTAATTTTTGATTCTCCTAAAATTATAATTCTGGAAGTTTAGCAAAGATTCTTAGTTAAATTTAAAAGCAAAATCTTCACTATCTAACCAGTCTATAATTTCCTTTTTTTTTTTTTTTTTTTTTTTTGTCTTTTTGAGAAAGGGTCTCACTATGCAGTTCAGGCTGGCCTTGAGTTCACTTTGTAGTTCAGACTGGTGTCAAACTCATAAAAATTGTCCTGCTTCAGTCTCCCCAGTGCTGGGATCACAGGCATACATGACCACATCCGGCTATAATTTCTTACTTTAATTTGGACCACATAAAGGATATAAATTTCTATTAATGTTTACAAAAGAAACAGAGCAACTATTTTCTACCATTTTCCTTAGACCAGCAATAAAAACAATAAAATTTACTTTCTGTCAGGAACAAAACATGAAAAGACATATCAGGGAACTGATGATATTTACATTCCCAGCTACATTTAGATAGTCTTCATTATAATTTTATCCTAAATTATCCTATATAAGTTTATGTTTAAAAATTTAAGATAAATGCCATTATTCTAGAGACAGACAGGATACGGATCCTTTATCAATAATAAAAAATGATTATATCACTTAATGCTAAGCAATAATCGAAGACAGGATATTAGATTAATAGTGTATAACTGTATGTGTTAGCCTGAACATATACTTCGAAGATAACAATATGTAAAGCAGCAACAAGCGGTGTTTTTTTTTTTCTGTTGTTGTTGTTGTTGATGTTGATGCTGTTGTTGATGTATGCCTGTTTTCTTTCTTGTCTTT